>JAACJT020000095.1:3916824-3941151 GCA_009936485.2 Gymnarchus niloticus | reverse complement strand
GGGGGGGGGGGGGGGGGGGGGGGGGGGGGGGGGGGGGGGGGGGGGGGGGGGGGGGGGGGGGGGGGGGGGGGGGTGTGTGACAGAAAACGTGGGTGTCAGAAGAGGCTGAAGCAGGACTGGTCTCAGGTGCAGCTTCAGTTTTCAGTTTTTTTCCCGTATACCCTTGGTATCCATAGAAACGTAATGCCACCGTGAATTCCATCCACGGCGGGCACGAAGCTCACGCAGCATCACGTGCCGGGGCATTGGACACAACGCTGCACACGTCACCGAGACCCAAGGTGGGGCACGCAAACGTAAGCCGTCTGACAAAGGCGCTCCGCTGCTGGTTGAGGTTTCCGGGCCAGCTATTAGCTGTAACCAAATGGACGGGTGTTTCTGGGTACGTGTGCCTGGTTTCAAAACCGGTCACGCGTGAGCGGAAAAGACAAAGGGAAAACGATGCCCGATCATCTGCAGGCAGGAGATGAATAACGTGACTACCCACTGACACCATCAGCCAGGTGAATTCTTGGACCCTGGCCCAGCCCTGACCAACACAGAATACTGTTCTTATAAAGAGAACCAAATGCAAAAATAATACCTACATCTCAGGACATTAAAGGGTTGTCAGTTCCTGAGGTGATCTGACAGGCTCCCAGCTGGAACTCAGCACCCTACCCTAGAGGGTCACTAGACCAGCCAGGTCATCCTCTCCTCTGACCGAGGCAGGGGCTTTAATCTATGTCAGAACATTCTACTGCATCCCTTAATCAAAGGCACTCCTCAAAAAAAAAAAAAAAAAAATGAAAAACCTATGAGAGAGCATAATGTGACTAAAGACAAAAAACCACAGAAATGACAGGAGAAGTCCTCAGGATGGTAACAAAGCATTTCATCTTCCTGCGTGCCTGTCAGAATAACATCGATACCTAGGACCCTCTTGCAAGGCTGCACGTGATTGGCCCCATCCTGTGTGTACAAGGACGGTACATATCATGAAATTAATCAAGGATGGACTTAAATAGTGAGAAACAAAACCTAGCTAATCCAGCAAAGCCACTTTAGAAAACCTCCACAGTGGAGGTATAACTAAATACCCACTGTACTCAGTATACCTGCCTTGTCTTAGAGCGTACCTGCGAGATTTTGTTGCTGACTCTCATTTAAAAAATTATTCCCTGTTCAACAGCCCTGACATAGTTAACCACCATGGGAGCTGGTGGTCTTTCGCGGGAAACACTTTCAATGCGCTCAGTTTGACACAGTACCAACTCCGGCATAAAGTTGGAGAAGGTAAAGGTATCTGCCAAATCATATTTTAATTAACGCCATTAATAGTAGTCGCAGAATGTACCCAAGCGAGCATGAACATTGTAAGCAAAAATCAGATTCAAATCAGCTGTGGTTAAAAGTGTTTTTCAAGTTTCACATGTGGCCACTAGGGCTTCCTGTTCACTCAGAGTATCAAGCTGCAACATCTCACCTGAGCTAATGACACCGTACTCGCACATCCTGATAAATGGATA
Source organism: Gymnarchus niloticus (assembly GCA_009936485.2). NCBI lineage: Eukaryota > Metazoa > Chordata > Actinopteri > Osteoglossiformes > Gymnarchidae > Gymnarchus > Gymnarchus niloticus. The sequence goes on along the minus strand of JAACJT020000095.1, from coordinate 3,939,643 downwards.
TATTTATCGTGCTATTCACACAGCGTGCTGATTTTCTCTCCATCTCATACAGAGTGAACCCTGTATTCCACACAGCAATCTGTTTTTTCTTCGTTATTTCGAGAAACGCTGTTGTAAATTATCTGAAATCGAATGTACATCCAAAGGTGTGATTTATGGAACGTGAAGTGCCAAATGAATTGGGTGACAACAAAGCTTTCATCACAGCTCGCGAATCGACTGTTTTTTTTTTTTGTTTTTTTACATTAGTGAGATTTGGATTATCTTTGTGTTTTATTTACTTTGCAGGACGACACACACGTCTTTGAGAATGGTCACACATTCTTAGTCAATGCAGAAACTTGACAAGTGTCGTGTCGTCTGGGGTCCCAGGGTCTGCTTTACAGGCACCTGTGCTAAATAGATGGCACTAGTGTCGGTAGTGAAGAGAGAAGAGGGGGGTCCTTTCCCCTTAACTCGCCCAGATGGCCTCGGTTGCCTACTACAGCCCCGACGGTGACAGGTGTCTATGGCAACAGCATGAAAGCTGTCATGTTTGAATGCTTATTCCACAGTGTGTCTGGGGGCTTATCAGACTGGCCCAGTTTCTAATAAAGCTGCCCAAATTCATGCTTTGTCTTCCCAACCTAATTTTCCAGAACGTGTCAGAAAAGTTACACTAAAATGGAAATGTCTATCTCATTAGTACAATACGCACGAACATATAAGAAAGGCAATTTTTAAATGTAATAGTAGACTGACGGCATATTTATGAGAGAAGATGCTTCTTCTTCTGAGTTTTGTACTTTATTTTATTCCCTTCAGATGTATGTAGTTTACATCCACCCAACAGCTTATCAGGAACTAGGCAGGGCAACATCCCAGACAGGATGCATTTGAGATTTTTTTTTTTAAACGTATATAAACTGTGTAAGGAATTCATAAATGGCCCACGCTGTCAAGCAATAATGACATCAGGTATAAATGGAAGCCAATGCATTTACACAACACCCCCCACCCCCCACAGCAAAAGCAGGGTCAGCATCACCCCGTCGTCTGCTCTGTTTTTCCGGGTGGTCATGCCTTGCTGGTGAACGGCCAGCTCCCCGGGCGGCAGGAGAGAAATAAAATCTGATTCATTTTACTGTCATACGCAGAGACAGAAAAAAATGATTCGGCTGCATCCTAAAAATAATATGGGAGAGAGTCATGATGGATCCTCCTAATTACTTTTATGATTTTTGCTGCGGGAGGGACAATAATCAGACACGTACATCCTCATAAGAAGATAGGATGTGAATGGGCTTACAGCATGGTCTCAACAGTGATTCCTCATTAAGGTCCTGTCTGTGATTTAGTCCTGGTAATTGTTCCTTGGTAGGAGTATGAGCCTGCACACACACAAACACACACACAACCTTGTGGGGACCTTCCATTATTTCTATGGGCCTTACCCATTCCCTATGACAACCCTTACCCTAAACCCAACAAAATGCAAGACTTTTGGATCTTTTGGTTTTTTTGATTAGATTCACAGATTTTTATAACTCTGAGTTTTCCCTGGTGGGGACACAACAGATGTCCCCACAAGGTAAAAATGTCAGGTTTTTATTAGCTCCTGGCAACATTTTGCCCTCACAACACAATATAAACATGGTACTCGCTCGTGAGCGCAAACGCACACAGTGTCTCTATCTAATGAAGAGTGCAGTTGTAACACACACTTAACTCCTCCAGTTGGCTTGTGTCACGAAGGTGAAAGCGACTCGTGGATTCGGCCAATGACAGCTTCCAAGGAACAAAGAACGCACAAACCACCAGGGGAGAAAATAAAGCAACAGAAGCGTTAAAAAAAATAACACCTGTAACAAATGACAAAGACACTCAGGCGTGGTCCGGCGCCTGAAGACATCTCGGCAAGGGCGACCCGCCCATCCACGTGCCTGTGAGTTTGCTAGGAGTCCAAACGCTGAGATGCGCCAACGCTCCCTGCGGGAGAGGCGTAATGAGGTTACCTCGACTGCGACGCTGCCCCCTGTGCTGCTCCGTGTAGAATTTCAGCTGTGCGCCATCATCCGCCTCTGATCCAAAGTCCCCCGGATGCCCGAACACGCCGATCCCTGGAGGAATTGGTGGGTGTTTGGGGAGGGATTTTGGGGGGTGGGGATTGGGGAGGGGTGTACAGGAACAGACAGAAAGTGAGGGGCAGAGACATGGAGGTGAGAAGAAGAGCAGGACATGCAAGCAGCAGGAAATAAACTCTTTTTAAAAAAGAAACCTTTAAAAATGAGATTCTCCAGAAAGGTCCTGACACCAGCATGCCAAAGAACTTTTATTGCCCCCCCCATTCTAATCCCGCTGTCATATTCGGCAGAGATAATGGTGACGGGAGGAGTGTCACATCATTCATGGAAGCCACCCACTTTCTGGCGTGTGATGTGTTCCCAGGAGGTGCTGATGGATGGATTCCTATCCTGCGGGTGGTGTGACACTGGTGAAAAATTCCAGTCACTCTCTCAAACTGTGCTCAGAATCGCAGGATCACATTCCTTCCACACCATGTTCATTTTCTCAGACGCTCAGGATCTATGGAAAACAGCTCTCTAACTTGTAAATAATTTCATAAACATTATAAAAAACTCACGCTTCTTCCTTAAAAAGGGGGAAAGAAAATCATAGCTGACAAATCAAAGCACGTTGCCTTCTTCCTCAAGGACTATGAGAAATTACAAAGCGAACTGAGAAGCAAAAACACTATCACCTGGAGATATTCATCTGTGCTTTCAGAACAGGTACATTAAAAATATAGGTGTGATCTATGGTAATCTTTGAGAGGAACGGGAACCTAAAAACAAAACACAGAAAGCCCACAAGATCTCCAAATTAATCATCGGCAAGGACCACATGGCCATATGTGGTGTTTTTTCGACTGAAAAAGGTTATATAGATCCTGAAGCCCAATCAGATATTACAACCGCTGGAGGTCATCAATAGCACAGACTGGAGGAGTTAATTATTTGATTGGCTTGTAAGCTAGGTGGACATTCGATGACCTTAACGGGGCAGAGATACGTAAAGGTTCACCGAGCATACTAAATTGGCCTGTGAAATGCAGAATTAATGGAGGTTTGGAAGAACTTTTCTCTATAAGTGTGATTATAACAGACAAAGACCATTAAAGGTTAGCATCGTGTGAAGGCTTCACATTGAAATAAAAGCCTCTAATCATCACTGTAAAGTGGCTGCTTCAGGCGTTGTATACTCCTTCATTAAACCTCATTAAAAAAAGGATATATAAGCATACTTTTAATAACACCAATATTGGAAAGAAGGGACTATTACTGTTACTATTTATTCTAATTATTTCACAGGCCACAACCTCCACTTCTTAACTGGCCCGGAACATTCCAGATGTCGTCATGTACAATTACGGGAAGGATTGATGAGACCTTTAATTGTTTAATTGGGCCCGTGCTGGAAATGTAAAGGATGACTTCATCTGTGCGAGGAGAATGCTCACCTGATTAGCACGGAAATACTGGAGCACCATTGTCACTGCCACTCTCACGCTACATGGCCCCCGGGGACTGGATATTAACCGACCCTAGTCTCTTCTAACTGCCCTGGCCCCGCCCGAATCTCAGCTGGGATTTCCGTGAGAGCTCCACGCGGTGTTTGTTCTGTGATGATGCCCGGATACAGCGCGGCCTGAGCCTGCATCCTGCTTCAGATATCCTCTAAGTGAGTGATCCACAGGCAGACAGGGGTGCTGATTATGGATGATTATGGGCTTGGATCAATTAGCCAGGACATGAACGAGACTGAGGGGAAAGAGCCGGAATGAAATCAGCAAGGCAAACAGTATGACTGGCTCCAGAAGATCTTTTGAGGATAAGGAGAGGAATTTTGCTGATTGATTCATCTGTTTGAGCTTGGTGCCACAGTACAATGGTATAACAACAAAGCTGTTCTTACATAAGTGGAGTCTGTCTGCGGTTTAACACCAGTGTCATGGCACATAGCTCCATTCTATAAAGGCTGTTTTAACAAGGAGAGTGGAATGACCATCTGAGGTTTACACTGTCCACTCCAGAGGAGTCTAAAGTCAACTTTAAAGTCAACCAACCTTGATCTCGCTATACTGATCTAACACAGGGTGATGGGTAACTTGGAGCCTATTTCAGGAAACAGAACCCAAGGCAGGGAAGCCTCTGGATGGAATACCAGTCCACCAGAGGACACACACTCAAATTCCTAATTCTTCACCTAGCTGCATGTTTTTGGACTGCGCCAGGAGACGAGACTACCCAGAGCAAACAGGATGAACATGCAGATTCCATGCAAAGACCTGGGATTCAAACCCACAACCCTAGAGTCAAGTTACAATGCTGGCTCCTGAGCCACTGGGCTATAGGCAAAATAGCTTCACAGTTTTGGTAGGGTAGAAATGGCCATAAGAACAAGAAGTCCATTTTAAGTTTCACTAAATTCCCCATTGATACCAGAACTCATCTCGTCTGTGGCACCTTTTCTATCTAAGATGAATGCACCTTTGATAAACGCACCTTGCCGGTGCAGCAGCAGAGAGCAGTACCTGTTACCACACAAAGGTATAGAGCACAGGCTTCCTTCATCTGCATATTAACAACTAAAGCCTTTCCTTCGGCTGCAAAAGCTTTGTATAACCGATTTTATAATGTCCTACTGAATTAGGTACCCACGCACAATTGTGATACTTCGTTTCAAGGGTACGAACATTTAATGTAAAGAAGTGGGGCCAATTTAAATGACACTTTGGGATAGCTTGAACATTAAGACATGCTCTACGCGCTGATATTTTTGAAAATTTATTTTCAAAACTGAAATTGATGTCATACTACTTGGTGTGACATTGTACTGATTTCTATGAACTTTTACATACATATTGCCCATAAAGGTAAGGACTATCCCCTCGTCATACACAGACAAATTTTCAATAGCCACCTTCCCAAGGACACCCGCGTCTTTAAATTCCGGAGCTAAACTTTTAGCGCGATAATAACGCTCATTTGGGGGGGGGGGGGGTTCACCTGGGTCCTGAGCTTTTAATTCCAAGCTGGGAGAGGGGCTGTCTCAAACTGATGTTCTGTAGCCAGGGTAATGAAATAACCAACCAAACAACTGAGGAAGTTAAACCTACACCAACTGCGGTAAAACCAGAAGTAAAAAAAAAAATATATAAGACTTAAATGGTTCAATTAAAGCCCTCGGACAGGACTAAACTGATGCATCTCCCTGTGAAATATAAAGGCGTTTAATTTGTTGCACTCCATTAGTTACAACTAGAAGCCTATTTCCATTAAATATTGAGAGAGTTCAGAGATTAGCTCGGATGATCCATGGACTGGCAACGGGACGATAAGTCATTCGTTCGCTGCAGAAGCAAGTCGGCCCCCGCAGTTTTCCCGTCGTGTTTTCCCGCCTCCTGTAAGGTCGTTTTCCGTAATAACACACGTTCTCTTGACACGGAATTCGCGCCTCACCCACGGGTGATACGGGGAAAGGCTACCTTTGCGTTTCATGTATCGGGTAATACGTAGTTGTAATTACCCCCTCCTTCTCCCTGTGCTATTTCCAGCATCTCACGTTAGCGGTGGAATTGTTCTGATGTAACGCGAAGGCCTATCATGAGATGAGGAAATGTGGGGTGATTTCGCAAGCGGCAGCTAATCTGTCTTCAGGGTCCAGGCGGTGACCCCGACGCAGGTAGATGTGTGCTGAACTTTTCGGAAGCAGCCCTGTTATCTACCCTGACTTGGTAGAATAGGGACAGATAAACCGGCAAGGTGTAATTAGGGAAAGATATGGCCAGCGTACTGAGGCTGATATGCATTAATTTCACACTGTGAAAGCTAATCTTACATTTTTTTCTACTTTTTTTTTTTTTTGGCACACGGTTCACATGATTCATGTTATCGTGCTCATCATTTCGCCAACGCACGTGCTCAGCTAATGGAAGCACCGTTTGATAGGCAACAGGAAAAGGCGCGGAAGCTACCGATGTCCGGTATCAGCAGAATCATTCCATTTTGAAAAAAGCTTTTTTCCCAAAAAATCTGCAGCCATAATTAGTGGGGATATATGTCACCTGGTACCTACAGCTCTCAGAGGCAGAGTGGAGATGTTTGGAGGTGATGTTAAAAAAATGAAAAAAACCTGGTGGCACAGAAACAAATCTTGAAATCTTGATGTCATGGACACAGTGCTGCTGTTCATTTTGGGCAGCACAGTGACTCAGTAGGTAGCATTGTTGCCTTAAACCTCCAGGGTTGGGGGTCTGTATTTCACATCTACTCAGTGTGGGTGGGCATGTTCCAATTCGTGTTGCGCAGGTTGCCAGTGCAAAATGTGCAGTTCGGGTAACTGGTGTCTATAAATTGCCTGTATTGTGCGCATGGATATGCCCTGTGATGGACTGGCATCCCATTCACTGTGAACCCCAGCCTTGTGCTCTGTGCTCCCTGGAATGTGCTCCGGTTTCCCTGTGACTAGGACCAAAATGGATGGATGATGTTCATTTCATAAGGATCTACTTGGTCCAAATGTCTCTTTAGAGTATTTCATGCATACGGAGTGCCTTAAAAATACGTCGCATCCATGGTCTTATATCTTTCCCTGCTCTGTATAGTGATAGCACGTCAAAGGGGTTTGGGTAGCCAGTGGATCTTGGACCCCCCAAAGATTTTTTTTTTTTTTTTTTTCCCAGCATGCTCTGAAGCTTTATGTTCTTGTTCTCTGTTAAATCTTCTGGCCTTTTCCTTTTTCATCAAAGTTCATTGTAATTATCACACACTCCTATTAAGTGCTCTGGGGCAACCGTGTCGTGAAAGGCACTATATAAATACATTGAATTGCATTGAAAAGCTTTAAAATGCCATAATCATTTTCATAATTACAAGACCTCGTTAAAACATTCACTGACTTTGGATACCACTTGAAATCTATTTTTCTTTGGCAAATCGTTGAGTCAGCACCCAACTTTAATTACCCTCCTAACGATGGGTAAGGAATTTAATTTTAATTGCAGAAGAAGCTGTAAATTAATTACATGCCACACTACTTTGATTTTCACTGATAAATACTGGGACATTAAAATGTACTACACAGAATGTGTTCTGCATATCCTGTTATATAAGCAGAAGGCACCTTGTTACAGCTAGTGTGGCTGTATGGACTCCCTTTATGAGCAGCACACTGCATGTGTACTTTTACACAAGGGCATTGGCCCACAGACGAAGACTCACGAAGCAGATTCATTTTTAAAGAAATGTAAATTCTCCAAAGCGGAATAGAGAAGCACTGATGTCAGGAAAAAGCGGGGATTAAAGAGCAACAGCTGAAGTCGTTTTTCGAGTTACGGGCATCTCTGGTAATTATGAAACGGTAGTGCTGGTAATAAGTTAATGTCTGCCAAATTTTGCATGTCGACTTCAAGACAGGTCTAGGGGATTTTAGAGCTGTTCTTCTGAAAGGTCACGTCCAACATTAATGATTGCTTTGTTCGTTGAGTTAGAGTCGAGTAGTGACAACTTATAAAGAGCTTTGTTCCAAATAGTTGCAATTATGGCAGACATAGCCAACAGTACCGTGTATTTTTAAAAGACTGAGTTTTTTAGCACTTTAAAAACCATCACGGTCATCATCTGCATACCCAAGAACTCATAATAATAGCATGAAGAGCCTCTCTTTTGTAAACACTGAAGGGGTTTGTCTCGTGAACCCGGTTTAATATGGGATTTCCACCAATCTTGTAGCCATAAGCCTACATGTTTCATCACGACGCCGATAACCTCAAAACAAATTTTACGTTCATCCACTAGTATTCTAAACGACAGGGTCACGGGGAGCCTGAAGCCTGTCCAAGGCAACATAAGACTGGAGAACACGCTGGATGGGATGCCAGTTCATGACAGAGCACATACATGTACTAAATTCACACACAATCATGCATTACAGGCAATGTAGTGACACCAGTTAACCTAGCAGCATGTAGTTTGACTATGAGAGGAAACCAGGGAACTTGGAGATAAGCTGTGCAACACAAAGAGAACATGCAAGCTACACACACACACACACACACACATAACAGAGGCCCGATCAACACCTTCTACTGTGAAGACGTGAAGCAGGAGCCCTACCTTCCAAACCAACCCTAGGCTCGAAACTCTTGTGTTCTTTAAGTTATAAGTTTTCCAGAAGTAACTGAATACTCAAGTAGGTTGTTTTTTTTCTTTTTTTTGAAATATATTTTACCAAGATTTATTTCATGCTAAAAAAGTAAATTTACTTGCACGTGTGCAAAGCTTTTTGACTATGCTCCACTGAACGCCTTGGGCTGTCCCACATTAAGTGGATTAAGGAATCGACGACTAAAAGGTTACTGGTTTAATTCCCTGGAGGGTACCTTTAGCAAGGAACATAAATAGGATTTCTTTAGTTAAACTATTCTGCAGGGTGAAGGAGTGGAATTTTACACTGGTAACATACATAAAATTTGGGACCAAGCCATACGCTAGACACATATTACGCCAAATGTGACATTAGCTGAGTTCTCCGAGTCACCGTCTTCAGTCAAGATGGCACAGTTATTGGTTTAAGGGCTTTCCTTCATTAACCTAATCACCATAAACACTGTGTGGTTATAGCACCATAGCACGGCAAAGACACCCAGCTGCATGCTGAGAATGGGCCAAACTGCAAAATACTGAAGATATGACCACGGGATGGAACGGAATTTCACTGTGAATCCGCTGTAACCATGCATGTAGACATCAAGCCGCCATCTGGTAAGCTTTATTTGCAATGACACTTTTGCTTTGGTTGACTTCTTTATCCCGCTATAATATGGTCAATGGCAAATTGCCAAGGGAGACTACATCTATGAAGGAGCCCTATCGCGTGCTTCCAGCCTATCCTCGACAGGATCTAAGCTTAACGTACAGAGCAATGGGCTGAACGTCCCATCTTCACTCCAGAAGGCCTGCGTAAAACGCAGCCATTTCCTAAGGATTTAATTTGTCATAATTGCTGTCGGTAAACACAGCTCCGCGCACCGGAACGCTTCTGTTAATAGTCGCGTTTGTGTAGCTTATGAATGCGTCTGGCGAGTGGCGCGGACAGTTCAAGTGCTCGCGTGAATGCGGGATGCGATTTGAACTGAAAACACGACTGATTTAATGCACTCTGTACTTTGAATATTAATCCCAACTGCCTGTGAGGCAATTAGAGAGGCGGAGGCTTGTCTCAAAAGAGGAAAACTCCATGCACGACTGTAATTGAAACTGGATAGAGTTCCTCGCTATATATTCAACAATAAATAATACCCTGTTGCATATTTTTTTATATACAAATAGCTTACAAAAAGGAAAATCACAACTCCTTTCATACCTTTATTGCCAACAAAATTATAAGCTTTTTCAGGATGGTGGAGATAAGCCAAAGTACATTAATGACTAGGTGATGAATTATGGTCTGATGCATCTGCATAATTGTCCTTTTTGTGGTAGAGTCAGGTGATTAAAGAGCTAGAAACCTGTGTATTCGTTTAGTCATGCCTTGATATATCAATCTGTACAGTCAAGCTAAGAGTCCACCTGCTGAATTCCAGGCAAGATTGATTCACATTTTTCTAGGAGTAACCTAATTAGGAACAGTAGGAAGATGGTGATATATTCTTTTTTGTATATATAATTTTTGTATAAGTCATAGGAACTGAGTCACCATAACAATCCTATTTTAAATGCAGGATAGTGAAATCAATGCTATTGACACCAATATTACAGAGTCACTTATGCCTTTGACATTCATTTTAAAAGGGTGTAGTTGATTAAGAGACTATAAAATGTTATAAGGTTCATACATATGGATGAGTATAATGAGAATTTCAAAAAATGGCAGTTGATACATTGACTTTTCACAGCACATAACACAGTTATGGACCAACAGATTGAGAATTTCACCACCAATCCATACACTTGACATAAGCTAGGTTTCCATCAGCAGAGTTAAAAAGACACGTTAACCTATCCTCCCGTGTACTGATCTCATTGATAGCTCAGATGACTCGTTTGAATTTTACATGTCTTTTACTCGATCCGGAGAGGAACAGACAGAGAAACCTCTATAAAAATGTGACACTTTCATCTTTGCGCAAGTCCTCCGGAGCCCCTCTGAAAATGGCTGCTTTCAGAGGACGACTTCTGTAGATAAAAGCCTGGCAACCGACTGAGCAGACCGATTTGCGCGATGTGGTTGATCCCATGTTGACGAGTCTACTTAATCTCCACTCCCATCCATCGTCAGAGGCACCCCGCTAAGGTAAACGGGGCTCAGAGCAAAGCTAGCTGCCCTTTGTATATGGCTCCCCAAATTTCAAACTCACACATGCATTGGTGCATAAGATTACAGTGCATTACATGGCCTGCAGACTCTAGGTAAGGACTTAGATGGATTTGGTCTCTCCGAATTTAGGTTTTTGTTGTTGTACCCTTGAGCAATGCAATAACTGCAATAACTTAAATAACCAGTCAAACTAACTAGCTCTAATTTCACATAAAATAATGCAAAAATAAAACTAGTAAAAAATTATATATCAACAAGTGCCAGCAAGATATTTGTGGTCAAGTCATAGTTCATGTTCCCAATTTACCAACTATTGTAGATGACCATCTACGCTACACAAGCAACTTCTATCATGCCAACAATGTGCGGAAGCAATTTTATGTTTACTGCGGGATTTTTACAGAGGGGGACATTTAACATCCTGCCTGGATGCTCACATGCAGAGAAACAGGAAGAATATTCATTTTCTTTACTCGTCACATTCTGAAATACTTCTGTCACAGCGGTGTGCTCTGCGAGGATTTTACACCACGCAGAAGAAAAAGGAACATAGTATTTTTAGTTTTCAAACACTCCTCATCATTACGTTCAGTAGGGTGCTATATTTGGTTGGAATTAGTTTACAAAACAGGGTGCTTAAAAATCTCAGTTTCCTTATCTGCTTTTCTCAGCTTTGCACTTACAGGCGACAGCAGCTTAGAACATAATCAATTCAGTGTCACACTCCACACCTGCATATCGCTAATGAGAATGGCAAAGCAACTTAAAAGAGTACATGTCTGCTTTGTCTCAGGGTGAAGACGAGATTTAGACAGCAGTGTTTGTAACAACGTTTTTAACCGGATGACTATAGAAACGGACATGTGACGGCGGTTTAGAATCAGAGAATGCCAATGAGCCTGGTTGGAGCTGAACAATGCTACATATCTTTTTTTTTATTATCCTAAGAGACTCATTAGAAATGTAACCCCCCAACCCTGAATGTGTGAGGCTATGATGCTACCCTGCTGTCTATTCAGGTAAAGTTTCTTATTTATTCTTACACTTTTCATATTTCAGGATGCCACAGATGGCTCCACAGCACGACTCGTAAGCGAATGTCATTTCCCACCACTGTTGTTTCATATTAAACTACAGTAATTGTTAAAATGAATTAAACCATGTCAGAGTCCCATGAGGTCCTGTCACAGTAAGCCGATGGCCTTTGAATGAGGGCTGGACTGCACCATAGCATTGACTCAAACAGTTAAAACTAAAAAATAATTAACATCCTAGTTCCTTCTTCTCCTGTTTTCTTCTTTTCGTTTTCTTGGTTCAAGTTTACTCTGAGCCACCTTTATAAAGAAGGTTTCAAGTTGCAGCACTGTTTAGAAGGGCCTCCCACCTCCAGGAAAAAAAAAAAATAAAAAAATAGCAATAAAGCCACTTGCAGAGCCTGTGAATTTAAGAGCTATTCATGAATATCAAGTGTATGTGAAGTATCCTTCTGAGCACGCTCAGATATCCCCGTAATCAAATTCAGCATTAACGCGGACAATTAAGGAGAGCACTTCTATTTGTGCCTGCGGGAAACAGCATTTTTCAGTTTTAATCTTTTATCTGTAGTGTAGGATAACAGGCCGAGTGCGTGGGCGTGGTCAAAATCTGAATTATACTTTCCTATATTTGTGAATATCACACACAAATGTAGCCTCCTACTGCACATGTAATGCACAGAATAATTTATTGGAGAATATAAGAAAAACATGGCTTTGAAAAGCTGTTTTGGTAGCTGTAGGCAGCTTTATGAAAACTGAAATGGAGGCCATCATAGTTTATACGGGGCTTACGGTGCATCCCTGTATAATATTGAATATTACGTGTGACCATAACATGCCCCGACAAGATGAGATAAACAGGTGCATGGGGCCAAAAGGCGTTTGAACCCAGGCTGGGTACAGATGCCCTCCAGTGCACGACTTCTCGCATGGCGTATAGCCGAGCCTCCTGCCACCTTTTTTAGAAAACATTAAAAAATGCTAAACACCACGCTGCTCATTTCACGTTGCTGCCACATCCTCCACCGCATCTGGTGCCGACAGTAGCTGATGAACATGCATCCCGAAAGAGGTGGGGCTGCTTCCTGGCAGGGCAGCATGGGCACAGATAACGGGCAAGTAGGATGGGCCTGGGTGAGGTGAAGTCAGGTGACTGTCTCTTTAAGTCACCAGTGGCCAGCTCCTAATGATATAAAAAGTTTCTCTGTTCCCTGACACGTCACATGGCTAAACTTTGTGACCCCCCTCTGTACATTCAATGGTGTTTTCCCGGTTCACTTTCCCCATCTGCTAAAGCCTTCTTTTGTACCCAGAGGTCTCCCCAGCACTGCTAAACCCTAAAACCCTGTTCAAATCCCAGTTCTGCCCTCCCGTATCTGTCCACCAGCCTAAGCCGAGGGAGTCTTACTGACGGCTTGAGAAATTCACGACCGCTGCATTTCTCCTTATCGTGTCTGGACATGATAGGCAAGCCTGCGTCGTAAGAGCAGCCGTGGCTCGAAGACCGCAAGAACTGGCGAATTCCTACCTCGTGAGCGGCCGTACAGTCTCCTGCTGGTGGAGGAACCATGCTGTGGTCGGGAGATCTCCACTGCCGGGCTGGAGCGGAAGTTATCTTTGAAAGTCTGCATCAGTGACTCCACAACTTCTTGTCTGGGGTCCAGAGCTGTCGGGGGAACATGGGATGAGAGAAGGTATGTGTACAGCAGAACATACATGTACATCCAGTCAACCGCCTCAGTAAATGAACAGTGACGTATGTTAAGTGTCACAGCTCTAGGAGGTAATAAAAACAGTTATTTCCATGCATTTTCCTTCTTTCCTGATGTGGACTCTACCCTGGGAATTACTGAGAAGACTACATTCTTGATCACTCACTCTAAAAGCAATCTAAAAACCACAATTTCTCCTTGGTGCCTTTGTATTGCTCAAGGAAACGTGGAGCACAGACAGATTCTGCAGAGACATAGATGAGCACAAATCCGAACCTGCAACCGAGGTCACGGAAAGCAGCCCTTAGTACACTACCATGGTACCTGCATTCAATGTCTTCATTTTTCATAATTAGAAAATGCCAGAGATTTTACATGATTTGCAGACCCAGAGTATCCAAAGGCTACTTTGCAAAACTTATTTGCTAAAGAACCCACCTATTACTTATTCCATCAGTTCTGGGGTCTTGTCGTTTCAGTTTCTTGTCATAACACTGAGTCTCAACAGGCAGCACAAGCCAATGTAAAGAGTTTGGAAATACAAGCACAAAAACTTCATTTTTAAATCACCCCTCATGCAAATTTCAAGCCTGCAATCAACCAGCGGGGCTGCAATATGTTTTAGTACACATCGAGAGTACTGAAAAGAAAAAAAAATTGAACCAAGGGCTGAGCTCAGCTGGTCAAGTGTTATTTGGAGCTTTGTCAAGTGTCACTAAAACATTGAGAGGAGACTACAAATGTGCCTGCTCAAAAAAACAAAATAAATAAATAAATAAAATCACAGAGTTCTTCCAGGCCTGTGCAAATTACCTCTGAGCCACATGCAGCAACCCAAAATGATGACTGCGTGTCAAAAAGATAATTGTTTTCGGTTTTAATGTGTCAGCCAGGCAGCTGTGCACGCTTTTGGGGGACAAAAAGGTCTCCTCAGTCAGACGAGCCAGCAGAAGTGTGTGTGATGCCCAATGAGACAAGTATATAATCATGCGAGTGTCTTTACAGCACAGGTAACGTTTCTGGATAAGGGAATACATGGATGCGGCCAATCAGGAGATGTGTATGGTACAATACAACATCTCTGAAAATCCGGTACTGCGATTATTTCCCTTCATGGATTAATGAAATATCTATTGTGTGCAACACTGCTGAGAGAAAACAGGGCAAACAAAGAAACAAACCAACAAAAAAATGACAAAGAACGCAAACATATAGATGAAGAACATTGCATTTGATGGACACCGTTTCCCGCCAAAAGTTTTGTCACCAAGAAACAAGTCAAATGGAAGAGGTGGAAAACCCTTTTCTATATGCCAGTGCTGCATTCCACTGGGGAATTTTATGGCCCATCTGAACCTGTTCTGGCCCATTTGCTCCACAGACAAGAAAGAGAGACACTGATTCTCTTTTCCCATTGTCTAGTGGCACACTATATATGGAAAACATTGCACAAAGACTATTCACCCTCAGCTACTTCCATCAGCCGCTGTGGCAGTGCCTTCTGGGTCACCATGCTTCGAGATGCTTGTTATAGTGAAAAATGCAGAGCCCTGCACCCCAGAGCGGCTGCTCACCTGACCAGCAGACCTTAGTAGGGTGAACAACAGCCTGCGGAGGTTATACAAGGACAGAGCCGAGTCCAGCGCTTTCCCCGTCCCTCAAACCTGTATCAACAGCCACCCGCCCGTGTGGCCTTTAGCTTTTGGTTAGCTGTTCTCTCTGCATGAGCAGTCGTGCTAACAGTGACCATAGTTGAAATGCACCCTTGTGGAACATAAAGATGTTTGAGGATGTTCCTGGGTCATGGCTATGGCACGGGCGTCTTATTCACACGGTGGTAGGAGAACGAGACACGGATCTGTCAAACCGAGGATGTCAAAAAAAAGATATCCTGGCTGAAGCCCAGTTCTTGGAAAAAAGTGCTTCTTTTGAACCGTTGACCTTAATCTGTATAGGTAAGGAGGGAAGAACAGTAACGGATGTATATCTAGTGTAAAGGATTACGTTTACCCATCGATTGTTCGATTCGGTACAAACGTACAACTGATAGCTTTATTATACCTTGAAAAGGTTTCAAGGTTTCACACAGATTATCATTTTTAAGACTTGATTTTTATATATTGTTAATATTTCCATCCTTCTTCTAACCACTTATCCTGGATGGAGTCAAAGGGGAGTGTTCAGCCTGTCCCAGGCAGTGCAGAGCTGGGGTACAACCTGGGTGCGATGCCCCTCTGTCGGAGGGCACACCACTCATACACTATGGGAAATTTAGAGGACGAATTCAATCCCTCAGACAACTGAATAATCATTGTATCGCTATTAAATTTTGTCCTGTATCATTGTGATTCATTCCTTTGCACGTCTCATATTTGCTTAATTCCCTTGTCCGTTCTTTGGATCCTTCTTGATATCAACAAAACAAACAGTATTTATTTTGTCATTTGGATGTAAACAGGAGGATGGGCATTGTGCTTATTGCAAAAGAAATTAAATGACTGCATGAAGCCCTTTAAGAATTTATAAAACTGAAACAAATCAGACCTTGTAAAAGCAAAGCTTGAGAAACATCTGGACATTATTTTTGTGTGGCGTATGCTTACGTGCCTATTTGGCTATTTGGCTAGCATTCAGTATTTCTGGACACCTCCAAGTCAGTGTAGTTGCATGTAATAAGGAGAATAATCCTTGTAAAAATCTTCTCCAGTCACCCGCCTTGACAGAACTCAAAGAGTCATGTGTCTGATACGGGAAAATAAATAAAAATATCTCACAATTATCTAAGCTCAAAAAGAGGGCTCACAATGAAATTCCAAGAGACCCAATATGTAAATCCAGTGTGATTACGTATAGAAAGCAAGTGGCTTTCATGTAGGACTAAAATGGCCAGTGATTTGAAATATTTCCCAAAAATCCAAAATTTTATGAAATCCTTAAATTCAAAGGAAAGCTGAGCTGACCCTGAGATGACCCTCAGACAGAACCAAAAAGACACTTGCCACACTCTCTTCATTTTCACCCTCTCCTTCTGATGATGATCTCCCTTGCCTGTCACATATGTCGATGCAGAGTCGAATGGCTGTGTTAAGGTTATGTAACGTGCACAGATTCCTCACTGGCCCACAAGGACTACATCCAGACAATCCAGTCAGAGGTCTGGCGTTCTACCTGCCTGAGCTGCAACAGTGGAGAAGCCGTCTTCATCGATGAAGTTAACCACTCTTTACTGAATGCAATGCTGCCCACTGGCTGTTAACTTTGTCCTTCGGAAGTATAGGGAAACTCTGGCCCATCTAAACCCCTTCAACAAAGATCATTTGCCCATTTACCCTTATGTGGTCATCCTGGCACTCATACAGGGAGGGTACCAGTTATCGATTGGTCTCTTGGAAAAGATTCAGACACAAAATCATTTCCCCCGCAACTTTGTTGGCAGTCATTTCCCCTAAATGTCTCTTTTACAAGATACCGTCATCTTCCTGGTCTTCTCAGTTGGCTTTATTTTTATGTATTTACTAATACCAGATGGTTGAATAAGCAGCCACACTCATTTTAAATAGAATACAACTTATAAAATAAAGATGAAGGAGTTTCATTTCTTTCACCCTGCCATTTTCATGACATACTAGCATTCTCTCGCTGTCTTTATGAGGAAGAGTCAATGGCAACCTAAAGGTGAAGAAGTTCCTCCAGGCACGAACCGTGGAGGTACATTAAAATACAAGAATCTCAGAGAAAAACAGTCTTTCAACATTACTGCCTTGGAAATTGCCGGTGGTACCGATTCCTCGGTGAGCACACAATATCGTAAGACCTGTTTGCCCCGTACCATCCATCTGCAGGGGGTCCTTCTACTCCACAGGATTCAGCTCGGCTAAGGCATACAGACAAACCCGACCCCACGGTGTATCCGTAGATCATTCAGTCCATGGTGGGGCTCTGCAGGGTATGATCGACGCCGTTGTTAGCCCTGGACTATTCTTATACTAGCGTTCGGCAACCGGCAGCTAGGTTACGATACCCTGTGCATATGGAGCGGCAGAGAGACACGTGTAATACCTTTGAAGGCAAGATCCTAAGGAGCGAGAGCCAGACAGCACAATGAGCCCGGAGGCAGCATGTGATAGACGAGACACGACTTTCTGGCCCTGTTTATGGAGAGCATGCCTCCTGGGTGCTGGGCAGCCAATTGACCTTGGACCACCAGAGGATTTCACACCTATATCAAACTATGGAGTTCTTTCTTCTCTTCTTTCATATTCTGGTTTTTATTCGATACTCACTTAAGCTGATCTTTCCCTATACTGTGGTTTATAACTCCCATTCTTGTCCGATTCTTTGTCAAGCACTTTGAGACAACTGTTTCAGAATGGGCACCATCCATCCATCCATCCATCCATCCATCCATCCATCCATCCATCCATCCCCTAACTACTTATCCTGGTTAGGAATTTGCATGTTTTTCCTTTATTTCCATGTGTTTCATCGCTAATGGGAATCTAAAAATCTCCTGTAGTATGTGATTCTCATTGTGTGTCTGTAAGTGTCCTGAAATAGACTGGCATCCCATTCAGAATGAACCCCAGTCTTGTGCCCTATGCTGCTGGGTATATGCTCCAGGTCGCTCTGTGTCCCCAACATGGATAAGTGTCTAGCTGATGCATTAATTAAATATTACCACCAACCTGACGCTCGTCATCTTTGTCTTGAAAAACAGCAAGTATCTCCACGGCGGTGGTTACACTCACCCCCAGCTCGATTAGTCTCACCCACAAATTAACTCCCCAAACGGAATATAATTACCCCTCATTAACTTAATGCACAGCTTCAAAGTTCATACGTTCAAAATCAGAAATGCAAATTAGATTAAAATTGTCCTTTGTTGTTTTCACTTGACCAGCCGGTCATAATGTGCTACTTTCTGTTCCTATTATTATAGAATGTTGTACCATCTCACGTTCCGATATTTGGTTTTTAACAAACTTAATGCAGTGCTTCTTATTACCTTTAGATATTTCTGTAGGTACATATTTGAACACTTAGCTAGACTAAAATACATTGTAAGTTAATCTTCCAATTTGATCTCTAGTGACAGATAAAGTTGCACAACCCCCCTGGTTAAGATAAACAGAGAGCCAATATCGGCAGTGTGTTTGGGGACTAGCATCTCTAGAGATGAATTTGTGGCCCACTGGCTCTGTGGGTGATGTTCTGTCTTACACCCCAAAGATTACAGGCTCAGATTCAGTTTCCACTGTGGAGCCATCTTGACACATGCACGGTTACGTGTGTGTGCGTCCGTGTGAGCCCGCGTGTTTGTGTGACTCATTATCCTGGGATGGATTAGCCCCCCATATATACTGTAATTTCAAAGTGCAATTACTTTTTAATAAACAGAAGCAATAATACTCTCCAATCTTGAGCAAAGGTGACAGGACGATAGCGCTTTCAAAATGTCAAAATAAAATGTCAGGGTCCGCTAATAACACGGAATGAGTGGCCCAGATCGAAATTAGCATTAGGGAAACGAGGAGAAACAATTACAAAAAGCTAATCGCCCAAGGTGGCCAGATGTTAACGGCACATGCGAGATTGTGTTGCGAAGGACACCCTGATCGATGCCGGCCACAGTTCAGAGTTTAATTTTATGTCGACAAGCTCACCAACGTGCCTGCGGAGGTCGTGCTTTGAGCCGGGTGCCCTTGTCTTCCCCTCCACAGGGACAGTGCCGCTTCCTACCCCCTTATCTTCTGTCTACAGTAGACAAACGACCGAGCACTGAACAAATGACCGAACGCGGCTCCGGCAGAGATTCATATATCGTTGCATTGCCATGCGTGTGCCTCACGATCTGGGGGACAATCTCTCGCGGCCGGATGCCAAGAAACTGTTTGTGGAAACCATGGAGGCCTGTATGGCATGTGAGAGCACGTAGCCCATCTTACATATGCTACGTCTGATAACAAAAGGTCCAGGACGCGATGGAGGAGTGGCACAGGAAGCTAGCGCTTGTTAGCCACTAGCAGTCTAATGAGGCCAGGAGAGAGGATTTTGCTTAAAGTCATTTCATGGTATACTCCCCAGTTTTTACCTTTAACCCCTCCCTAAAGGGCATGCCTCTGTAAGATACAAAACACTGGAACTAGGCTGCCAATCACAACTGCCTCAGCCCATTAGAGGTAATCTTCTTTAGGCCCTTTTGGTACCACTTTATTTGGCGTAATGCTAACTTACTAACTAGCAAGCAAAAACAAAAGATTGGGGTGGTCAGTATTTCTGGTATTTTGCCATCAATTCACTGTTCTATTATATCTGTGCTGGACTTGTTGAGTAACACAAGTAAAAACACAATCTGAAATCGAAAAGAACAGAGATGCGCAGTAAAGTAAAACTCCAAAAAGACACGCATGGTCGGAAAGTGATCGAATCAAATGACAGTGTAGATTCACTCAGGCAATTTGTTCCAGAATTCACATTATTAAAAAAATACATTCCATTTTTAATTAATTTTGATTTGATTTGCCCCCACAAAACAGAAAAAAGAAAAAGAAGCCCTGAAGGTTTTTTTTTATCTGTCGGAAATGCTCCACAGAGGGAGGAGGACTCAGACAGCGTGAGACATCAACTGTCACCCCTCAGGGAAGAAAGGCAATGGATAATCCAAGACCCGTGCCACTGCCCGTCCCTCAACGGCACGTTCAATTACGTGGGTGCTGGGGGGGTGTTGGAGTCGTGTTGGTAGAAACCCCGTGAGTGCGACGGAGGGGGAGACCTAAGGAAATGAGGATTGTAATCTGCGGGAATGGGATAGGATGGGCTGAGCAAACAGGTGTTGGGGGGCGAGGCAAATAGACAGAGAACGAGACATATGAGAAGGAGAACAGGGAAGGATCTGTAATTCGCTTTCCGTCAAAAAGAGGGGTGAAAAGAACAGGTCTCAGAGTGCCCAGTGCTGCCGCTCAGGTATGCAAACATTACCCGAAACACACAAAGCAACACTGAGATTGGAAAAGGGGGATTTTCAACTGTTAATTTCATTTGGCAGATGGTCTCCTGTCTGGGCAGCTTGCTGGTCTAACTACCCCCCAAACTGACAGCCCCATAAACCCATTGGGAGGGAGAAAAAAAGGACGACTGTTAACACTCCTGATGGGAAAGCGGGCTTATTAACATCGATGCTAATTTGCAGCTAAAGGGCAATTGGCAATGATCTTCCAGAGACCGCGTTATCAATTTAGCTCAGTATGTTGTGGGTCTGCCGGGTTAATGGTCAGCAGGGGACTGGTCCGTGACCCGCCTGGCTCAGACACTCACTGGCAATTTTAAACCATTACACTGATTTATCTATGCTCCGTCTACTTACGTGATTCACATCTAACTAGGGTTTCCACCAAAGGATGCCGATGGAGCAGCCTTTCGGGAATTCGACACAAGACTGATACCCACACAGTGTACCCAAGCCACCTTTTTAGTAACACATAAATGCATAGCAGAGGGTCTCGATGGTTGTAGCGCTTCGAGGAAAACGGTTATTATCAGCATTAAGCACCGTGGTGTGTGACGACCATACCCGTCATAACAGGAACGAATATGCATGCGAGCGTGTCTCTTCCCAAGATCACCTGGCAGTGCAGAGATGCATCTGGAGATCTCGCATGGGACCAGCGACATCCGGCCAGTGAGTGCTTAAATCATCATCGCTATTCCATAGTGTTTTGAGTTGACATTCGCTGTGTTGGGAAACCCATAAAAGACGAGTAAAATAAAAGTGTTTATCCAGCAGAAAAGTGTCACTGACCTATTTAAAGGCATCTTACAAATTACCCCTGGGAGAGACACAAACCCTAGTTTTCAAGGGTTAAAGAGGCATCTCCTCCTCCCCAGTAGCACATATATTTGGAAACAGGATGTTTGTTCAGCATAAACAAAGGACAAAATCTTTGCTTGTAATTCAGTTTCATTCACCAACATAAACCCTTGATTTTTGCCCATGTACAAACTATCCATGGCTACGATATGAAGGATTTAATCAAAGAAAAGAGGGGAATTAAAGCCTTCGTGCCAAAGGTAAAGACTTAATAATCGGTCAATAAGCTTTGCGTGCATAACGTATGCGATGGAGTGGCAAAGTCTCAGCAACGTCGCAGTTAATTTATGCTGTTCTGCAGGGCGATTCGGCAGGTCGGCATGCGTCTATGGCTCCAGGCTCCAGGCTCCATTAGCTGTCTTTTCATTCACCCCAGATGTGGGGTTCATGTTGTGGACGGCCATCGAAGGAGCCCTTGAAAGGCTTGACTCACCCTGTTCAGAAGACTGTAGCCTGCCACAGAGGAAAGACAGATCACAGCTCCCCTCTCTGTTCTAGGATTGAAACGGATACGCTGCCGGCCTGCTTCGGCTCGTTTGCTTAATTCAAGTTGGCGTTAAATATACGTGCACCTTGTCAGGTCCCCACCAACCGGCCCAAGCGATAAAAATGGACACGTGACGGAGGATTACAATGACACGTCTCGCTTCCTCTACTCTCTCTCTATCCCTCTGCCTTGACAAGGATGTAGTTCTCTGAGAAGCTATTTTTTTCTTTATATTTTTATTTATGTAGGTATTTATTTATTCTTTAAATCCTCGTGAATTTTCTGTCAAAACGTCATGTTGAGAGAGTCTCTTCACTTGGCAAAGACGTCCTCGGTCACAGACTTCTGTCTCGTTTCATTCGTTCCTACAGGCCAAGTCTCTCCGTAACCCCGTCTGTGAAACTGGAAGCGAATTAAGTCCCGCAAGCTGACAATTCCTCAAAGTCATAACAGGGCTTTCCTTGACAAGGTTAGTCTGCGTTTGCTGCAAATTCAACCGTCTTGCCCCAAATCTGCCCATTTTGTTTTACTGTCACCTGCCATTTTTGTCATTAATGCTAAAAGCCAAAATAAGAACCAAAGGGAGTAACTATACAAACACTACCTTACACATTTACAGGCTACTCTTTAGCTTTCCCAGAACTTCTTACCCAGTAAGCCAACAGGCCATCCCAGGATGAGAGGCAGGGAGACGATTATATCACAGGGTTAGAATCCTTAGGGATATTTAGGAACTTAAAATGACTTACTCTAGAGGTCATTGTGGTATGGGAGGAAATACGCACAAAAGAACATACGAATTCAACCTACACGCAAATACACATACATACACACGCACATAGAGGCCTGGAATACGAGTCCACTAAGCCAACACTGAAAGACCAGGGAATCTTGCTGTGATTCCTGCCATCATGATGGTGATCATTTCTTCAAGAAAATGCAGTATAAATTGTGAAATTAACTTTTAAATTTCCTTATTGTTGTTTACACCTGTTTTTTTCCCCTCATCACCTAACATGGCACCCTAAACATTCCCTCACAAATGGATATGAGTGGCAGCTACAACCCAATCCTTGGAAAGGGAGACAGATCCCGGAGGCGGGGCTTCCGCCTGCTCACATATCCTCCCTGGGCTTCGGTGTGTGTGCACATTTTTTCCCCTCTCTGAGTGTGGATTTTTTTTGGGGGTTTGCTTTTTCCACTGCCGTCTCATTATATTCCTGTTTCACTACGAGGGAACGGATTTCTGCTAACTTCAGTTCGAGGTATCTTCCTGTCTGCCACCTCTGTGATTCTTCCCTTTCTTTCCTTATTCCACCTGTCTGCCCACTCTCCACATTTCCTCGCATGCCCGGGG
>JAACJT020000095.1:3848648-3897155 GCA_009936485.2 Gymnarchus niloticus | reverse complement strand
TTCATGTGTTTGAGAATTGAGACGTGCGTGAACGTGATTGGTCTGTTCAGGTGTTTGAGAATTGAGACGTGCGTGAATGTGATTGGTTTGTTCAGGTGTTTGAGAATTGAGACGTGCGTGAATGTGATATGTCTGTTCATGTGTTTGGCTATGTTGGTCTGGGCTACTTACATTACAGAGACGTACTGTAGAGGTGGTAAATCAAAACTCCTGCTGAATAAATAAAATGTGAATGTAAAATGAATTTCCCTTTGCATTATCCTTCCGCTCAGAGCAAGAATCTCATTCTAGTCCCACATACAGCTATACATTTACACGTCTTGCTAGTCTTTGATTTTCCATACCACCTCCACTTATGGCCAGTTTATAACAGATGTTGTTGCAAAGCACCTCATTTTAAAACCCACTCATTACCTTTAATCACAAAAAAAACAGTGGTGTGCCTGGGTGGTCAGACCAGAAGTTTTCAGTGGACTTAATGAGAATTGTTTTATGCAGATATGAGTCTACTAGCTCTTGAAATGGAAAGTCACAAGGGTACAATAACATAACGTCAAAGTTACTTAGAATGTGGCCTGTGGGTTTAAACCAAGCATGTCTAGGCTATTACAACTTAAAGCAAAAAGTAAGGGAGTGGTCTCATATAAGACAGCATCCCGTCTTTCAAGCTTTCACACACCACAAATCAGACGTGAATGAGCTCATATCAGCCCAGGATGTTGAGTCCATATTGTCTTGAAACTGCTGCCTTCAAAACTTGAAGACACCACCTGAAGTGACACTGAAAAAGTGAATTGTTCTGTACATGGATGGGAAAAAAATACACAAGTTCCTTTGGATAAGAGCGCCAGATAACATAAGGTAATGTTGCAGGCCCACTGAAGAAGCTGGGTTAGGTTTCCATTGGAATCGAGAAAGATAGGTGACCAAACCAACAAGCTCCTTGAAGGACCTCTAAAAGCAAATGAATCAGGGGGGAGAATAAGGAAGTTCACTTGTGTAAACATTTTATGATTCATAGAATCAGACATGCAAAATTCTGTTAGAAGGTCACGTTTATCAATCTGAAACTATTGGTGAACATAACTAAATTACCGATCCCTATAAAATTTAATATTTTCCCAATATTATAAAATCGTTTTTCATTAAGTTTCGTGCTTCTCATTTAGTACTTTATTATACAACTGCACAGGCATATAATTGAAAAATTTGATACGTGCCTCCCAGTGCTGTGCTGTTAATACATTAAACCAACATAATGTTGGCATTTCAATGTTACTGACGTGAAATAAATGTTAAGGACATGCTAAGCTAATTGCTAGCCAATCACCTGTTCCTCAATCAATACATCCTCAAGTCCCGTTAGCTTCGAGTTAATTTAGCACCCCCCATGGATTCATGAGTAGATCATCACCTGTGGTAATTCCGACCTTGTACCATATAGTGTGGCTCAAGCTAAATACCCGGGCTAAAAACAACGAAACACAGGCGACCCGTTTTGCACCTGTTCAGTTTTGCTCCTACCATCTGGGCACCGGGGGAGCAGATTCCTGGTTGGCAGCGTTTCCAGGCAATTAAAAGCTACGGCGCATTCATTTTCTAAGAATTAATTAGAAGCGCGTTAATTCGAAGTGCTAACGCAGTGACTCGGAGTGGCTCGTCCGGACAGAGGCCCAGTCAGGTGTCCCCAGGCACGCTCAGCCTCAGGCTGCGGAAACAGGCGAGTGGCAGGGGGGAGGTCCACCTCATTGCAGAGTGCAAAAGCCCACGTTCCCCTCTCATACCATTTCCCAGCGTGGCGTTAAAGTGCCATGTGTCGAGGGCAGCTGCCACCTCCTCTCCCAAACCCATGGAAAATCACAAACACGAACACCGAGGCAGCAACACCACATGTATTCCCCCCCCGCCCCCCAACCGTTTTTAGGTGGGCATACACTTAAAGCCATGTGCTGCATCCTGTTTTCACGGGGTGCTCTCCAATCATGTACTGTTATTACAAATTATCCTTACTCTGCTGCTCAGCCAAAGCTGTAAGCCCTGTCCCTAATGTTTAACCTGTTTTAGTGGAACCATTGAGGTTCTGTAACTGGCTCAGGGGAACAAGCTCACAGCTTATTAACAAATGAATGTGCAAAAAAAAATAAACATCCATATATGGAATTCTGCAGATGGCTATATATCTACGACACGTATAAATTACAATAATTCAGCACCAATTAGCTGTTACTAAATTTAAAATACAGGAGGATTCTTTAATGGTTTCTTGAGTTATAAAAGGTAATTTCATTTTATATTAAGTTCTGCGGCTTCAAACCTGGACATAATCTTTACGATGAACATGGGGATTCCATAATGTGGTGCTGCCTACATCAGCAACTCAAACCAGTCTGTGAAGTGCAAACTAATCTAGTTAGTAGCCAACACACAATAGCACTCATTTAATATTGGTATCTCTTCACCGGGGGAGAATAATACAAACCCCGCTCTGCGCTTTTCTAGCAGAGCCTTTTCATGCCCAACTCCAGCTCAGAGACAAGACACAATTCAGTGATTCAAGGAATTACTTCCTCATTAGCGCTGCAGCGTGCTCAGCGGACTGCAGGCAAAGGACATTGCCTAGTTTTACCTGAAGGATAAATGTGGCGGACGTTATCCGGCTATTAGAAAAGAACAGCGGTGTCATGTAAACAGGCTTTAATACTGAGGACTATTTGTCCATTTACACAAATCAATTTTCGCGTCATCCATCAATGCAGTCATTCACTCAGTTATCCGTCGACTCCGATGAGTTTGCAGTTGACACGGATATAAGAGTATCCCATCCATTAAACTGGGACATTGCTAGGTGCCATTAGAGCATATCTGGCACACAAGTCAGCATGATTACACACACGGTTCTCAGCAAGATCTTCCAGTAGATGTTACATATAGTTTTGTTTTTTTTTATAGTTAAAGCTTATGGGAAGACCTGGATGGCTTAGTGAACAGAATCACTTGATGCAAGGAGTTTCCTTTTTGAGAGTGAACTGAAAGGTGGACACCCCCATCTCACGCTCAGGTGGAGGAGGACATGAACACAATGCTATTTTGGCTTTCAGGGCATGCGATAATGGGCTCAAGTCCAGGTTAGTCACTAAGGACAAGCAGAGCACATTGATTATCTGCAGCTAAGGGTGTTTCTCTCATTTTTAACTGATAATGTGCATCCGCCGGGGCTGGAATGCTCCGGAAATCTTGATCGCTTTTTGAGCGAGAGTGACGCCCTTTCAAAGTCCCAGCTACATGCAACATTATCTTTTACACACACCTGCAAAACTGACAGCCGTGCAATGACAACACGGAATCCGACATTCCACCCCGATGGGCCCCGCAAATTAACCACAGTCTGTTTACCACTTGCGTCCCTTACAAGTTGAGCTCATCTCATGCTAAATAAATCCAGCTCAATTCAATTTATTTCTCCACAGCGTCCTTCCCAACACGGTTGCCTCGGAGCATTTACCAAAGAATTAGCGAGGACACTGAGCAGCTTCGGTACAAATAAACGGAGAACGGCGTCACCGACAGACACAGTAGCGGCTCATGTTATAAGGACGAATCGAATATGATGGTAGTAACCGTAGTTTGCGTTTTCTTGCCATCCGCGTAATGTGTTTTTACCGCCGTGGAAAGCGGAGGGCAGCAGGGGAGGAGGCCTCTCGGGGAAGCTGGCTGTCTCTGCTGCTCGCCTCCCGAGCTGCGGCTGGAAATCGCCTGTGCCAACTCCGTGTCCACCCGGCGCCAGGACTCTCGGTGTTGCTCATTAGCGAGGGAGGTGTACCGTGGATGGCGTGTGAGGAAGACCACATGCTAGCCAGTTCGCCCCGGGATCGGTAAGCTTGATGTCATACAGAGGTTATCGTTCTATATGTAGAAAACATTTAAACATTTCCATCAGTGTGACCGGTAGCCCACTAGAGATTCTGCAAGTCATTTTTTTCTTCAGTTAGAATAACCAATAATCACTTTTATCGTTTTTAGCTAGTTTCAATCAATCCCGTGCTTGAAGACCACAGTATATGGAAAAAGGGAAATGCACATTAGATTACACCTAAACATCTCATAAATTT
Source organism: Gymnarchus niloticus (assembly GCA_009936485.2). Taxonomy (NCBI): domain Eukaryota; kingdom Metazoa; phylum Chordata; class Actinopteri; order Osteoglossiformes; family Gymnarchidae; genus Gymnarchus; species Gymnarchus niloticus. Next base: position 3,893,046 of record JAACJT020000095.1, on the reverse strand, counting down.
GCTAAACGAATGCAAGCACTTGATGCAAATTTATTTTTAAGTCATGGAGTTGCACAGCAGTATCAGCAGATCCACTGCCTACAAGCCCCCTACAGCTTTCAAAGCATCTCCTTTTCACAGATCTTCACAACGGTTAAAAGAAAACCAACAAAAAAACTTTCGACATTGGTTTTCCAGCCTGGTGCGAGACAACTCGTGACCGTGCATTAGTGAAGGCAAATCTAACGGCAATCATAACCACGTTACCTAGGCCACTCCACAGCCATCTGGAGATACTTCACACAGCCGGCAGAGTGACTTAAACAATGACATCGGAGTGTCACGTGCGCCTGGGTACGCTCGACATGTCACAGGCCGCAAGATGTTCATGAGGGATGCTTGTCAAAGTATATTTATTCAGTTTTGCTGCTAGTTGGCTTCTGAATTTCAGCGAGCACTTGGGGGTTATTGTAAAATACCGTGAAGTACTTTAAAGATTACCGTAGGTACAACGAGGCTGCAAAAAATGAATTGCTTTTCATGATAAAAGTCATGGAAAACAGCCAAGCGTTCGTCATACTTTCAGCGCTGTTTTGAAGCATTGTTTTATTATTTATATATATAATTTTACTTCTGTTTAATTAAGTCCCATGATGCTTCTTGTTTGCATAGCAACCAAATATAATTCCCTAATAACCGTGCATCATTGCACTCTCATTAAGTCGCCGTGCTTTTTGCTCTACCTACCATCAGTTGATTATCAAATAATTGCTATGTGTTACTGATGTGCTGGCTGTAGCAAATGCCCTTTTTGTATGACATTTTGGGAGCCTCTGTTATTAAAGGAGAGCATCTTCCCGCCTCTTTCACGCGAGGGGCTGACACTTAATAATAAATTACTTATCGATTACTGGAGACAGCTGGCGGATTGGGTTTGTGTCTACGTTATGTACGGTGGTGCCTCAACTGACAATTTTAGGCGTTCACGCAAAGCTGTGAGATACATCAAGTATATCTCATCCAAACAATAAATACGTACACACACACACACACACACACACACATACACCGTGCTTCAAAAAACCTAGAGCCTTTGTATTCTTGCAATAACTCTTGATACTGAGCCGATTTGGACTGCTTTCGGATGAATTAGCGGATGACGCTTTGAACGCGTGCTCTAACTGGATGGCTTGTGTTGTCGGCGTTTATGACTTGACTGGTACCTGACTTTGCTGTCTGATATTGAAGTTTCGGATTTCTCGGTTTGGTGGGAAATAAAATACGCATTTTGTTACAGTGAGGCTACACACGAGGGTATGTCTTTTGTAAATATGTGGGTACGTAATGCTGAGCTGGACTACGACAGTAACCTTTAGGCCAACGAGGCATGTTTCAAAAGTAGGAGTCAAAACCCCCTGTACAGTAGACTATTAACGGTCTGACTGTTGTCACAGCACTGTAATTTATTGATGTCTGTCAGAAAAAAAAGATGCCTACATCCGTTGAATTCAGACCGTTTTATGAAACAATCTAGTGGGATGGCTGGGAGTCAATCACCTGAACTGGAAACCTGTGATTATAAAATGCCCTTAACAGAACAAACATATACAATCCACTAGGCAGCCATGGCAACGGTTATAACATTGCTGAAATCCAATCAAGTGGCTAGATTGAAACACAGGGAGAAAGCCTTGGGGATCAGACAGAACTCTTAACAGCTTTAGTCTCCCCACATCACAGGGAATTGTTTTATTTATTCATGTTTTAGATTATGTGAATGCCACATTACTATAGGAGGGTTTCAACCAAATAATTTGTTAAATTCTTGCAGGAGAAGACTGGGTTGTACAAACCTTCCACTGACAACGGATGCAATCAAATGGCTTCTCACTGGCCTCATAATCATTCCTAATCCTTCATTCTTTCTCACTGTGTCCTCTGTTATCATTTCATTTTAATGTCAATTTTGACAAATTTCCAATTCGACACATCAAAAAAGAAGTCCCATAGCTCCGAAATAAAAATTGAGTCATTAAAATGAGCAAAACAGCTTAAATGATGGCTGCTGTTCAAAAAACACAATTGTGCAGCCTGCATATCAAGCATGCTGAATTTAATATCCTGTGGGTTTTTGTCAAGGGCGAGATAATGCCACGGGGACTCCATACTTCTCTTAAATAAGGGTTTTGAAAAGAAATTATAGCCATAGATTAGGAGGAAATATGAGGCTTGTATACAAGTGACCCCAATTTGCATCTATAAGCGATTTCATTCATTTTACAACACCTTTATATATGGATAGCACATACCTCCAAAGCTTATAATCATATATACATTAATGTGGCTAGATATTCATTTATAGGCTGATTATATTACTCTAGATTCTCTTCAGGAATCCGAACCTGCAAGCTTTTGATAAGTCCTCTTCCTTAACCGCTATTGCAACCTGCTTGGCACCCCACCCTGCAAATTTACATTAGGAGAGCAAATCAGGAGCGGAGCATCATGGGAATACAGTACATCTGAATCGCGGTTTACTGCACGTCCCTGGAAAGTCGTGAACAGAGTGTCCTACCTGTTAGAGATCTGCATCCATTTAAAATGTGTATGAAAGCACGATCATCTAGGCAGCAGAAAATAACATCTGTTCTCATTAGTCTTCAGAGGTAAAATGAGCCACAACAGGATACTTGATCACAGTCCTCCGTATGGCAATTTAAAGAATTTGTGGATATCTACTGCATAAAGAGGCAGTTAAAAGTTAATTCTATACGTTTTTCTCTCTCATATATATGTATTCATATATATACACGCATGTACACACACAAATAAATGAATCCTTTTGCATAACTTTCAATTACGGTAAAATGCATCACAAAAATACAGCACCAGACCGTGAATGAATACCTATTATCCAGCCAGTCAAGCTCCTTTACTGACCGCCGGAGCAGAATCGCTGACAAAGCTCAACTGCCTTATCATCCGCTTTGAAACTCTTGCCACCGCCGTGCAGTCCATTCACTTTAAGTGATGCCAACACACAGGAAGACGAGCGTGTAATACTATTTCTTATTGAACTTGTGCCCATGCCACACAAGCCTACTCGAGGTGAGGTGAGCCAGGTTCGTGCTGCTGGCTAGCTGTCAATATGCTTTCCCATTGCGTCCAGCTTATTAAATTACTTTGCAGGAGTTTCAATCTGACATAACTTCTGAATTTCAGCTTTGCCCATTTAAACAGGGGGTAGCGCAGTAATAATTCCCAGCGATTAGCTTTCCTATTGGCGGCTCTAACTGGTACATAATCAATAATCCATATGATGATGGACACTACTCCAGGGCTGCGGGTTCCACTCCCACCCCATCTCTGTGAGAGTAGAGTTTGCTTGAGGCTCTTCCAGGTAGACCAGTCTCCTCCCAAAGTCCAAAAACAGGCCTTTAGGTGGATGGTTGCCTCTGAACTGTCCACCGTGCCGGTTTGTGTGTATGTGTGTGTGTGCTGTGTTCAGCATGTTTCCTGCCTCGTGGCCTCGATCACCACAACACTATATATATATAATACTATTATTTCATTCTGAAGAACCCATTTAGTCATACCAGGAGGATAACTGATTGTTCTGACAACAAATCCAGACACAAATGGCTGCTGGCTCCTGCTTTATTCTTCGAAACACTGAAACTTTAAGAACATATTAAAATTCAAGTATGTCGTTCAAAAAAAAAAAAGGGGATGATTTATGTGCAGGGAGCAATCTGAGAGATCAATGCCGACTGCTCAGAATGCCGAATGAGGGGCAGGCTCTGTAAAGCGGACCTGCCTCGGATGACTCCACGTTCAAAAGTTTCTGCTTGCCATCTTTTAAAGAATAGACCGCAAAGTGCAGACCGAGGCCTGACTTCTGCACTCTGAGCCGGATCGGCCGGCTGTTTTCTCAGGACGGCATGTGAGTCGAGCTGAAATAAGGAGCAATTTGTTCGACGCGGGAAAAAAATCCGGTATCACCTCAACACTCACACTTCCTGAGAAAGGAAAGCTGAACAAACTTGTTAATTAACGTTCTTGTAGGTTTATGGGATGACAGCGTGGTGTTGACAGAACGTGCCCTCGGGGATTTCACGCACACTTTCGATAGCAAAATGATGCAACCAGACAGCGCGGGATATCAAGCTAAAAATCAAATAATTAACGGCGTTTACTTGGATTCATGTGAGCAGCAGAACGTGAAATGTTGTCAATCAGTCAGCTCTGGAATATGCCTGTCATCAATTGTGTTCTTTGATATGATTTTAACTGTTTTCCTTCTTTTTGCAAGTAGATGCAAAACAAAAGCACAGGCCAAGGCATGAACTAATACCCTGCAAACAGAAAATGTTACCGGTACGTTACAGGAATGTTAAGAACGTAACGAGAATGTTTTTGGACGTTGTGGGAACGTTCCCTGTTTGCTGGGGAATTTCTAATTTGGCTTTTCTGTGATTATCAGTTCAAAGAGACTAAGCCTTTGGGGAACGCAAAATGCAACATCACCGGATTCAGGGTAACGAGCAAAACCGGGGACTGAATCTGTGGCACGTCAAGTGATACGGATCACCAGACGAGAGGATGAGCTTGGGAGTGTCACTCTTCAGCATGTGACGGCATAGACACTGGCCAGGACATGAACGAAGTCCTGATGCAGAGAATCCAGTTACCGTCTCCAGTTTGCTTTGCCTCATCCTATTCAGCTAATTAGCCGTTTTTTTTTTCTCCCCCCCCCCCCCTCACAGAAGGCCGAGTGAATCCAAGCCGTTTTCTCGGGAGGTTTCCTGCAGGATTTCTCAATATAGACAACATGCCTTGAGCAAATTTTGGGTCTTGTAGAGTACGGAAACACTGCAGTATGTCCTCAGTACTTATTCAGGAAAACCTCGCAGCTTTGCAAAATGCACCCTTGTTTGTCTAACGTCGCAAATGATCACGGGTAAACAAAATTGGGTGCCGATGAGTACAGCATCCCCGAACATTAACGTGTCGGCCCGCCTTTCTGTATGTAAACATTTGGTGTGTGTTCACCAGTGCCGCCATCTCTGCCCACTGCCAATATGTAATTTTCTCCTCCGCGTAATACCAATTTAGAGAGCGCGTCCGGAAGCGTGAGCTCGACAATTTACTGCGAGCGGAGAAATCGTACAGCGGGGCGAGCGAACGATTTCGCACAGGCCCGTCGGAAATGATTGCACAAATGGGAGAGTGGGAAGCCATGTGCTTCCTAGAGGCTTCGATAACCAGCGGACCTGATAAAAAGAAATTTCAAACGCGGTCACTCTGACACTCACCCGCGCAAATATGGAGGAAGAACACCTTGATGAATTACTATAATTAGGTAACAGCCAAAATAATCTGTACAATTTTATGCAGTTTTTAAAAACTCAGAATGCTAGGTTGAAACAGCATGTTGCCACGAGAATTACTGAACATAGACAGTCACAGAGTAATATAAACAATTCAAAAAACAACACCAAAAAGATACCAGTTAATTTTAGCCTATAAAACGGTTTATATTGTGGAGTCCAGTAATGAGTTTTGATACTGTCCATGGAGTTTTCTCCAGCGTGGTGGAGACAATGAACATGAGTTTGGGCAGGCTCCGAGAGGTGGTGGAGGACAGGGTGGCCTGGCGTGCTGTGGTCCATGGAGTCGCGAAGAGTCGGACACGACTGCGTGACTAAACAACAACAACAACAACAAGTAATGAGTTTGCACATCCAATTAGGTCAACTTTAATAAAAATAATCACCCATCTTTCTCCTTCATCCCTCTTCTCCGTCAGGATTCTCAGCCACCTTAAACTTACATTCATAAACCCAGATAACATCTGCAATTCATCCTGACCTTGAAATAGCACAACCGTATTATGTTACACACATATGTATGTGATTTTCCTGAGCCTAAGGACAGCGTTAAGCCACCTACACTGACGTCCATGAGTGTCCCAGGCTGAGCTCATGTTTGTACCTTATTGAAAGAGCTTTGATCTCGCTGTGGATAGAGAAGTTAAAGGTCTCCTTATCGTAGTTAAGACAGACCTCTACTTTGAAATTCTTATAGTCGAATTAGGTTTGTATTTCATTGAGAGGAATGTTGCCTGACCGTAAACCTGGAATGTTGCCTGACCATTATATATAAATTATTTTCTGTAAAATACACCCAAAAAAAGGCATGCACTTCATTCTCTCAAATATTATGCCATTGCAATTGAAGAGGATTAGTAATGCAGACCAAAGAGTGTCTCTGTGTTTAGCTAAATTTGCAGAAACTGTTGTGGATTTTCATACAAGCACATATAGACACAGTGCGTGTGTCCATGCATCTTATCACTGATTCTCCTGAGCAGGGTTGCGCTTTGGCTTGGGGCATATCCAGGCACCATAGGGCATTGGGGAGGGGGGGTCACAAAGCAAAATGGCACACGCTTTCACGTACACTATGTGGCATTTAGAGAGGCCTGGACAGGGAAGGAACCAGAGAACAAAACTTGGCATGGAAGACCATATAAACTCCACACACACAAATAGCAGAAGTGAGATTCAACCCTACAGCCACAGAGCCAACAGTGTTACCCACGGGGCCCCCTTGTCACTCCTGTTTATGTCTGTGTGTGTATTTGTGAGGAAGAAAAAAAAAAAATAAGCCCATTAAGTTAATTAGCAGACAATTCCATGTATGTCCAAAGGAAACTGCATTACATGAACCACAGACTCATGCCGTGAACCTTTGTTCTTCAGAACTTTTAACCTTCCTGTAACAACTGGAAGGCATTCCTTTAACGATCCACATTGGCAGGGTTGTGGTAAGGCGACAATATGTGTGTGTCTGGTTAGTACACTGGTCCCTTAGTGCATGTGTTTGGTCCAGATTACACTTTAATGAGGACATTGTGTCGGTGGGAGTGAGTGAACAAAGGGAGATAAGGGCTTGTTTCCTCATACAGCCCCTGACCTTAGCAAGCCTGCATCTGGTCATTGACTGGAGGCTGTTGCTTTCACAGAGGCACAAACAATTTCAGTGCCTTTCCCAACATGGCTGCATTTGGCGGGAGAAGGAAATGGATAGTAATATTTCAAAACCGTCAGTTTTACTTGCCATATACAAAGAAACACCATCAATCCTCATATCTTTCTTTCAGAAATGATTATGGAGGAAGTGAATTATAAAAATCATTGGATAGACAGGCTGTGATCTCTCACCTGTCCTTACAAGCATCCCTGAGCATCAGATCGATTCCTTCACATCTTAGCAAATACTTCTCGCTGTTAACCTGGCAACCATTGAATCAACCTCCCCCTCCCAACCACCACTCTCTGCAATATCCACCAGCTCTGTTTTTGTGCTCCACCAGTTCCTGGTCTCCAGCGGTAACAGTTTCCTAGGTAACAGAACAGATGGAGTGACGGTGAGTGGCGATTGAGAGGGAGATGCCAAGGGGCCAAGACTGGATCAGAGCGGAAAGACCTCTCCAGACACCACAACAATGATACTGTGGAACCAACGTGGACATTTATGGTGGACAATTTCCTGAAAAAATAATCTATGCAGAAACCTTCTGACCACTCATCCAGGTTGGAGGAACGTGAGTCCTGGTTGCTGCCACAAACCCCTAGTCATCTCTGCTTGAACATTACACACACAGATCTCAAAACTCCAAAACACTGTACCGATGACCACTGCACCCTCATATGCAAAGGCTGGCATGGCAAAGGGGGTCTGCATTGGCAATCTGCTCATCAGCCTCATCGGTAAAGTAATGTTAAGCGAGTCACGATGCTGCATGTTTCCAGGCAACAACTTGCAGCATGTTCTTGTACGTTACCTTGAAGGTAAGATGGTCTCTAGGCCATAGAGGGTTACGGACAAATCCAAAATCAGACACATAACATGAAGGGATCTACGGTTCTAACACAGTTCGTGTCCATGTTCAAAATCGGCTACAATATTTCTGTTTTTTAATATTCTAAACTGAGGTGATTGGTGTAGCTGCCCGAGCTTCAAAGGGGGCTTCCAAAACGGGAAATATTCAGTATATATACACTGTAATTGCTGTTGCTCTGCTATACATTTTGACAATATAGCACAAACGTGGTCCCTGGAATGTGATGTCGTTCTCGTCGCTCCCATTCATTTAACTGCTTTCGCGTCACGCTGTCAGAATGTTAGCCAAAACCGTGCAGCAGGTAAATGATGACTCAGCAAATTTCAAAACGAGAATGCTGAAAGAACAGCTGAACTTCGCAGGCCGAAGTCCAAACTTACGGCATTAAAAACAAAGTCTGTGTGAAGCTGAAGGTACCTATAAAATGACATTGGAAGGGAGCAAATGTTATGAAAGCTAAACTGATTTAGTTCTCACACAACTGAAAAAACCTGAAATGTTACTGTAGAGCCTCAGAAGAGCAGGATGTTCAGTCAGTGAGACATGACAAACTTTATAATGCCTCACTAATCAAGATTTTAGAGGATTCAAGTTTATATGCTAAAAATAATAATCCCTCGTTACTAAGGAACATATGGCTGTTCTTATTTCAATGTATGAATACTTCTTCAAATGTGATGTAAAATCTATTTTGAGTTGTTCATATTGCAATACAAAAATCAACATCATATTGCAAGTCCCGGAATCGCTTGATCTTCCAGGCATGGCAAACATTCACTTTTAGGCACCAACAATCTATTTTCCAATATATTTCATTTTGGTTGATACTGCATGTGCTGTGGTTGGTTCATCTCTAAATCTCAGAGCTTTGGTCGGAAATGAAAAATCAGCCCCAGTCCAAACAAGAGAGAGAAATATTGATTTAAAGAGACCGACATATTACCAAGGTAGACGCCTGAAAGTTGTGCCGCTGATGTTATTTCTTTAAGGCTGTGGAGAACGGATACTTCAAAATGACAACTGCTGGTCTGAGTTTCTCTCCGCTGCTGGTATGGCCAACAAGCTAATATCCATCAGAGGTCATGCAATCAGCTGTGATCGGCCTGTACTTCCAGATCTAGGCCACCTACTCACTTGTTGACAAACCTGGACAAAACATGCTGACTCTGCAGTCTCCGAAAAGTCTGGTGGAAGGGTGTGTGTTTGGAGAATGTGATGGCTTCATCAGCTCACGGCCAAGTCATGAAAACTGATAATGATTATCTTTAAAACAAGGGATAATGCATTCAAAATTATTCATGCAAAAGGTTCAAAATAATCAGTTTTTCCATGAATAAAACATCAAGGAGCATCTATCGCTCGCCCATCTGTGGTTGCCTAGCGTAACGTGCTTCAAAACCTGGAATACCTTCTCCCGTGATTGTATCTGTTGGCCAAAGCAAGCCTGCTTAGGGGAAGTGCTTTCAGGGGGAAGCTTGTTCACCTTTAAGTTCCACAGGGGTCTATAATGTTGTATCCATTAAGAAGATAAATAATCTGAAATGCTTGAGCAAATATCCATCTGTAACCTTCCTGGGGAAAGTGTTTGCCAAGCAACTAAATAAACAATAATATAAGTCTGGCCAAAGAAAGAACACAGCGAGAGACAGACAAACGGGAGGCTCATTGGTAACAAACACTTATATGGGTCAGTAAGGGCAAAATCAGACCTTTCGAATAAATGCAATTACGCCAAATCAAGGGCCAGAATTAAAGAAATTGCAGTTAAAGCATGGAAGAAAGAGCCAAACAGCTCTCGTCGTTTTGCTTAGTAGAAAGAAATTCACTTCATAGTTTCAGTCAACCTTTGGAGCCACGACAAGCTATTTGCATACTAAGTGCCGTGGCATTCTGGGAAATGCGAGAGGGAGATATTGTCCCTATTCCCCAATTCCCTTGCTCAGCCACACTTCCCATTACAAAGCCTGGGGAAATATTCATCTAATAATTTGTGTGCGATGGCTTCTTTAACTGACTGAAATCCTGTAGTAAAAATGCAGTTCCTTCCCAGAGGTGTTTCTAAGTACCTGAGTCTATACAGCTCAGCTAAGATGTTAGAGAACGTCACATTAAGTTGGGCCTTCCTGCTGCGTCCCTGTCAGAAGGACGCTTCAAACTCTCCTCATCTGCACCACATGTAAGCGATCCATTCCAGGTGTTTACAGATCCAACGTCTCTGCCGATTTGCGGTGACATCTTCTCAAAGACACAACGCAAATTGAAAATGATTACTGATGCCCGCTTTAAAAAAGCCATTTAAAAATGCAGTGATTCGCATACACAAGTTCAGCACAGGTAAGCATACAAGTTCAGCATTGTAATATATAAAGGGACATTAACGTCCGCGACAAGCACGACTCGAGAGAACACCCATCCATCTTGCAAACATACAGTGCCCTCCGTAATGTTTGGGACAAAGACTAATTTTTCCTTGATTTACATCTCTGCTCCACAGTTAAAAATTTCAAATCAAACAATCCAGACGTGATTAATTTGCATACATTTTGGTTCCACCATGTAGAAATTACAACACTTTTTATACATAGCCCCCTCATTTCAGGGCACCATAATGTTTGGGATGTTTGGCTTCACAGGTGTTTGTGATTACTCAGTTGTGTATCATTGCTTCATTAGTGCAGGCAGAAGATACCTAGGCTTGCTTCTACCATTTGGAGTCTGTAGTTGTCATTGTTCAACATGAGGAGAAGAGCTGTGTCTATGAAAGTCAAAGAAGCTATTATGAGGCTAAAAAACAAGAATAAAACCATTAGAGACATCAGTCAAACCTCAGGATTACCAAAATCAACTATCTGCAATATCAGTAAGAAGAAAAAATGCACTGTGAGCTCAGTAAATCACAAAGAGACTGGTAGGCCAAGGAAGACCTTCATTGCTGATGGCAGAAGAATCCTCACTATGGTAAAGAAAAGCCCCCAAACGCTTGACCAACAGATCAGAAACAGTCTCCAGGGTGCAGGTGTGTCTTTGTCAGAGACTACTATCCACAGAAGACTTCACGAACAGAAATACAGAGGCTACACTCAAGATGCAAACCACTAGTTAGCCACAAAAACAGGATGGCCAGATTATGGCTTGTGAAAAGGTACTTAAAAGAGCCTGCAGAATTCTGGAACAAGGCTTCATGGACAGACAAGACCAAGATTAACCTGTATCAGAGTGTTGGCAAGAGGAACGTGTGGAGATGAAAAGGAACCGCCCAAGATCCAAAGCCTACCACCTCATCTGTTAGCATGGTGGTGGGGGGTGTTGCGGCTTGGGCATGTATGGCTGCCACAGATACTGGCACGTGTATCTTCATTGACGATGTAACCGCTGACGGCAGTCGCACAACGAATTCTGAGGGGTATAGAAACATCTTATCTGCTCAAGTTCCAGTAAATGCCTCCAAACTCACTGGACGGCACTTTATCTGGCAACAAGATAATGATCCTAAACATACTGCTAAGGCAACATGGGAGTTTTTCAAAGCTAAAAATATGGAAAATTCTTGAATGGCCAAGCCAGTCACCCAATTTAAATCCAATTGAGCATGCCTTCCATATCATGAAGAGAAAACTTAAAGGGACAAGCCGCTGAAACAAGCAGGAGCTGAAGGCAACTGCATTAGAGGCTTGGCAGAGCATCACCAGAGAAGATACTCAGCACCTGGTGATGTCTATGAATCGCAGACTTCAAGCAGTCATTGCATGCAAGGGATATGCTAAACATGACTGCTTTAATATACCTACTGTTGCTTTGTCTCAAACATGATGGTGCCCTAAAATGAGGGAGACTATATATTAAAAAGTGTTGTAATTTCTACATGGTGAAACCGATATCTATGCAAATACCTTTATATTAAAGTCTGGAATGTGCACTTTAATCATGTCTGAATTGTTTGATCTGAAATTTTAAACTGTGGAGCAGAGAGGTAAATCCAGGAATAATGAGTCTTTGTCCCAAACATTACAGAGGGCACTGTACATACATTACTGGGTCACAGTGAGACTGGAGCTTATCCCATGCAGCACAGGGCACCACCCTGGATGGGATGCCAGTTTGTTGCAGGGCGCACAAACTATGGGAAATTTAGAGACAATTAACTACATACTTTTGGACTGCAAGCGGCATCTTGCACAACAGAGGGAGAACATGCAGCCACGCACACAACTTTGGGGCAAGATTCAGATCTCCAGCCCTGGAGGTATGAGAAGACAATGCTACCCACAGAGACGCCATGCCGTTTTTGAACAAATGTGTTTTTTTCCATAAAGGCGAGCATACGAGAAACGGGGAGTTTGAGCTGCAGAATACATGAAAAGGCAAACTGCAGGCCACGAGCTGAAACACGATTCAAGCTGTGCCAATGTTAGAGAAGAAAACCTCTGAGGGCTTAACTGTAGGTGTGTGATACCAGCCATTGAACTCAGATGTTGAGGAGAGCCGTGCATATTTCACAAAATCAGCAAGGAAAGTTTGTCATCATGAAAATGACCAGTTCTGGCTTTTTTAACATGCTTTGTGAAATGCAGACTGCTTCTAAACAGTAAAGCTGACGTTGAGTTGTTACGTCAAAAACCAGGGAAAATCACCTTATTGGTTGATGTTCTTCCCAGAGAACAGGGAACCAAATTGACACATCCTGCTATATAATTTGACCATATTTTTGTGTTTAACATTTTTTGCTCTTTTACAATGGAATTTACATGGAAAATGTACTTTTAATGGAGAATACCAAACAATGAGGGGTATACTAGGACCAGATAAATACATCTGTATGAACGGGCAGACTACACTTCAGAAGCACATCTTTGAGACCTAAAAAAATTGACATCTCTTGTGACTGAATCATCTTGGCAAAGTGGGGATAGAAGAGAAAAATACTGAAAGATGAGCACACTTTACGACACGACAAAAGATGATAGATCTAAAGATCCTTAAAAGACAGGAAGAAAGTTAGAGGAAGAAACTACAACAATACTTATAAGATCAATGAGGAAAACAAAGCAGCAGAATCTGGGAACAAAATTTAAAGCTTTCTCCGGTAATATAAAATAGTAAGTGAATGTTAAATCCAGCGGTTGCTAGGCTACAAGACAAAGCTTGTAGGTTACTGGAAGATGATGAAGACATCAAATTAATATTTTGTGCATGTTTACTGAACGTGAACAGAAGAAATGCCAAAGCTGGCCTACTGCATGTTCCTCTTCTGCATGATGTAATTAATGTATCTGAATATGCAGTAATGAAGGATTTAGCTAGTCTTAGAAGAACCCGATCTCACCTGGCATTTATAGCTTTGGAAATAGCTAACTAGTTCAACCAATACAAGAATGGAGGTGGGTTTAACCAACAGAAAAACCAACCTTTCAGTAGTTTGTACAGAAAATTATGGTCATATTTGCAAATACAAAATGGATGTGTTGCACCAGACCCAAAATGCATGGTAGGAGAAAAAAAAAAATCAAAACAAAATGTCAGATAACACTCAGCAAAGATGGCAAAAATGGTTTGGGAAAAAGTAATCTAGACTAATTGCACTGTATGGAACAGTATCAGATCATAAAATGATTTCAGTGAAATGTTTCCACATTAACATATCGTACGCTGTGGCAAAGGTAATGGAGAATACAAGTTCTGGAGACAGCCATACTTTCATAAACGTGAAATCAGATAAGTTTCTGCCAAGGCTGAACGTCATCTACGTCATCTGGAACACCGTGTACAATTTTGGTGAAGCCAGTTTAAAATGGACAGCAAGTCCAGCAAAGAGCAACCAAAATCATCCGTGAGACATGCTGTTACACCAGGGGTGGTGGAGGTCATGATTAAGCCTGTCTTGGAGTATCAATCTTCTAGGTAATTCCGATAAAACCGATGGAAATGAAACCTGTACATATGGCACAACTGGATTTGGATAAATACATTAACAAGTAGTGTAACCTACCATTGTGAGGACTCCCGGCAAACTCCACCCAAACAAAATGAGGCCACTTCAAAATTGAGAGCAAGCAAAATTTTCTGGCACTAACAAAAATAAGAGTACACTTCGAAATGGAATTTCTCAGAAAGTAAACGATAAAAATAAGCTATCGTAAAAAAAAAAAAAGTAGGGAAAACTGCATACACACTTACAAATGCAATTTGTTTTGATTTACATTCATTAACCCTAGAATAACTTGTGCTCCATGTTGCCTCTGACAGGATCTAGACCCCTGTGACCCTGACCAGGAGGATTGACTGGAAGATGGAGGATGGATGGAATATGATAAATACAAAATTTTGAAATTCTGTATGATTGGGATTGTCAACTAATCAAGCAAACATCAGCAACACAAGAAAGGCCATAGTTTTTAGACTAAAAGCCATATCAACATCACCTAACCACAGTAACTTTAGAAGAACCGTTACGGTAAATCTGATTTACCGTTAAACTTCAATCGCTCAGATTTCAGAACCCACTGCAAGAATCAATCCGAGCGCTCAATGCCAGTTGAACTTCTCTATCTCCCAAGCTCTCTGTCCACCGCGGAGTTACGTAATGGAGTTAATGTCCGGACTCTTGATGGCACTACGGCGGAAGTGCCGTCAGGGCAGCCTCACGCCGCCGCTTGCTTGACGAAGTCTTTCACATCTTTCGATTTTCCATCAAAGCTGTCCTCCTTCCTCCAAAGCTGGCATTTTAAAATTTGAGATACTCCGCAATCTCACCGGGTGTGAAACATAAAGATAATACCGGGCTCGTTCCCAACTTTCAAGGTCATGCTCCAAATTGCCACTGGACTATCGCAATAATTAGATCGACGTGTATTTTCAGAGTCGCCGTTTGTAGGCTCGCAACTGCTTCAGATTTTCTTCAGCTGGGTGTAGCGAGGTTAAGGTCCGGACAAACGCTTTAGTAGCTGTTTGCTGTAAGACTGGGCTTCTAGGAGCAAATTCTCCTTGGTTGAGATGAATACAGGCTAAAGCTTACAGATGTCCAGTCAAGCAAAAGTCCTTGCCTCCATCAGAAAGTGTCAGAGAGTGGATTTAAGCTTCTTGCACATTATGTTTGACTGTATCGCAATAAATGTACTTCAAGAGTCTTTTCCTAGTTGCTGCTAAAAATAATAACAAAAATAATAATAATTAAAAAAAAACACTTGATCTAAAAAACTGATCCTGGGTCTCTCATCTTTTAATTATTTTCCTGGCCGGTCTTTAAATAGCAGACGTAGCAATTGCCTCTCAGATGTCGCTGTCAGCTAATTGAGCTGCTAAGGTAAAGCAACGCTTTTCGAATCTCCATTTACTTCAGAGAGAATGTGACAAAAGGTCTCAGTTGAAAAGATATCGTCAATAAAATTTTCCCCTATCAGCCCTTACCAACAGACCTCGGAATATGAGCTCTTATCATGATATTAAAAAAGCAAATTATTATCTGAAAGAAACCTATTTTAAAAAGGAATCATTTATTCAGATAGTAAAAAGCTTTCATTTTGTAGCAATAATTGCAAAATCAAATCACATGCAACTTGGTTGGCTGTAATGTATTTGAATTCCGCATGGATAACATTACCGAAGTCTTCTACTTCGGGCAAGATCCCCCTTCCTTAAAAAGCCAAGAGTATACCACTGCAATGTGAAATAATGTCAAGATTCTATTGAATGGATTGGTACATTTCGAGTGTCATTCGCATTGACGCCCAGTACATTGTTATACCCTTCTGTGAAATGCTGAGGCTAAGGAACTCATTTTACACCGACAACCTGAACAATCAAATTTATCCTGGTTTCTTTGAGGTATGACATGTAAAAGATGAATTCCATTTCATTTGAAATTTCTTAGAGGATTCTTGAGCTTAGAAAGTCTCCCAGAGTTCAGAATGATGCGCTTTCTGCTCAGCGCTTGTGTACATACGTACCTGTTATAAACAAGTGGCATCGTGGGTCTCTGTGAGCCTGTTTTTGTTATGCCCCAAATCTAAACTGTCCTAAATCATCACTAAGGCTTCTGATCCAACCTCTAAATGTTTGTGGTAAATAAGAAGCTTGTCTGCATTTACAAACACATTCAGAATTTGGTTGTAATTCACATGCCTGCCATTGTCAAATAGCACCAGAGAGAAATAAAATGTCATAACATAATTATTGTTAACATAATGCCTGTGACACAGTAAAAGGCTACTACAACAGAAATAATATGATCAAATTTACAAGTCGCAATCAATTACATATGAAAAAAACTGTACTGAAAACACCCAGAATGCCATCTGTGCCGTAAATTACATGCATGACGATGTAAAACCAAGAGAAATCACTCAGCCTGTGGTAAAATATATATAAAATAAATAAATAAATTAAAAAACGGGCATTTTTGATGCAGATGTCAAACTATAGAACCGCGTAATGGCATTGCCTACAAAACATTAGAAAGAAATTAATTAATTAATAATAATGGGAATATTAATTCTCAGCTGCTGTTCCGAAAAGACTTGGAACAATATTATATCTAGTGCTAATAATAATAACATATATAATATACATTACACAGTTTAATCAAATTGCTAAGAGTGGAATTGCAGAAGGAAAATTAGTCACCAGTACCTAAAGAGTTAATTCGCAAGGGAAACGATTATCATCAAGAGATTTCGTAAGCTGATACGGTCATTTGAGGTGCATTAAAGCAGCACCTGAAGCCTTCTGCAGCACACGCATGTCTGAGCAAGGGCACTCCACCAGCCGAGCGGGCGTGCTCCACCCGAGCAGTGGCAACCACACACTTCTACGCACATGTGATTATATTTAAGCTCTTTCCTGGTGCTGCCCAGCTAACTGGGGACTTCCATGAGCATTTCCTCTGCCAGTTAAAGATGCTCGTGGCCCTCAGAGACTCCATTGAGGTCTGAGGTCCGGGGAGCCAGTGGGTGTACCGCCGTGGGCTTATTCGAAATCCCGGTGACCTGCTGTGCCTGACACACAAGGCAGGAGCGGCTGTTTAATTTTGACTCTACTCAGATGGACCCCGACAAGCATTAGGGTGCTGTTTGAAAGCCTGTTAGCCAGCGGAATGTTCAAAAGCATCACCACAGATTAACTGAATACGCCTGGAACAGCAAACTTTCTCTTATATGTGACAACTCTTAGCATCTTCGCTATCCCATTTAAGTACCTAAAAATTACAAGATAATACTCAAAATATTTTTGTATTTTTTTTCTATCCCAGCTATATCTCTGAGCTTTTTCCAACTGCAAATGCAGTGACTTGATGAATGCAACACAACATACATATGTACATTTTCATAAGCACTTATCCCATACAGCATTGTGATGAACATGGATGATCTCTCAGAAAGCACAAGACACAAAGCAGGGGACACCCTGGATGGGATTCCAGTCCATCACAGGACACAAAGCAGGGGACACCCTGGATGGGATGCCAATCCATCACAGGACACAAGGCGGGGGACACTCTGGATGGGATGCCAGTCCATCACAGGACACAAGGCGGGGGACACCCTGGATGGGATGCCAGTCCATCACAGGACGCTCACTCATTTAGACACATACTGTGGGCAATTTAGAGATGCCACTTCGACTAAAGGCACACGCACAGAGTTGGGCGTAGGAATGAAACCCCAGGGGGGAGAAGCTACAGTGTTAACCATAGAGTCACTGTGTCACCCACAATACAACACCAAACCCATCAACCTACCCACGAAACCTAGCTGACCAAGCAACATACCTACCTATGTAAACTGCTTTTGTACCTAACCTACCAATCTACCTGACCTACCTACCTTCAGACCACTTTTGGCGAGAGCCAATTTGGCAGCAGATGAGGGAAAAAATGTTGAGGGACTGGTAAACTAGAAGCC
The DNA here is from genome assembly GCA_009936485.2 of Gymnarchus niloticus. Taxonomy (NCBI): domain Eukaryota; kingdom Metazoa; phylum Chordata; class Actinopteri; order Osteoglossiformes; family Gymnarchidae; genus Gymnarchus; species Gymnarchus niloticus. The sequence goes on along the minus strand of JAACJT020000095.1, from coordinate 3,875,262 downwards.
ATATCCAGCTTTCCCACTATCTGCACAACTAGCCATCGAACCAATCCACCTGTCATTCTCATGTACCGTCTTACCATTACTCATGAACAAGATCCCAAGGGCTTTAATCTCCTTCAATAGGTTCAGGTTGTGCCTTGTCAACTGAATCAAGCAGTCCACTCTTTTTCAAGCGAGTATTGTAGCCTCGGATTTGGAAGTGCCGTTTCTCACCGCCTCCACTTCACACATTGAGCCATTTTCGTGGGTGATGGAAGTTCTGATCAAACGAGGCTGAAAGCATGACATCAGCTCCTAAAAACAGGGATGTCACCTCTGGCCCCTCATACTGGATGTCCTTCCAGCCATGGACACGCCTTGATATCCTGACCATGAAAATCTCAAACAGGAGTGGAGAAAATTCACGCCCTTGCCTGATGTCAACACCTTGTCCAAATGATCTCCACTTTGTGTAAAGGATATGGACATAACTCTAACTGTATTCACACGGGGAATGAATCACATGACACAACCCAAACTCCTAATGTACCCACCACAGCATGTGCTGGGGCCCACAGCCACATGCCTTCTCCCAGTCCACAAAGAGCAAAGGGACTGGCAATACAAGATATGATTATCGATTTACTTAGCCATATATTTACTTATTTATACAGCTAAGACTGGCTATGGGCAGGACGGTGACCAGAACCATGCGATACAGGGGATGGAAGCAAAAAAAGAGGTCTACTCGGGAACAGGAGACGGATTTAATAAAAGCAGCGAGGATGAACGAACACAAAAGAGTCATTTTAGTGTCTGCTTAAGGGGAGACAACCAAGAAAATAGGACGAGTGTTGGGTCATGAAAAGGACTGTAAACGGGTGTGGGATGGGCTGTGGGGTCTGTTTTTCACTCAAGCCAAGCTTATATAAGGACTGATAACAAGGCTTTGCTGAAGAGAATGAATGTGCCTGTCAGTAGATTTGGCCAATTAAGTCCCCTACTCCCCCATTTTAAAATACAATACCGTGAATTCAAGTCAAGAAAATGTATTGGCCAACAATTTGCTGTACAAAAGTAACTGAATTAGCTCCTTTGGGCTAAGATAGCAATGAGTGTTTGAGTACCATATCTAACATAATACCATCGCAAAACATCATACGGCTGCAAAGGGTGTCTCAAACTTAGGTAGTAAAGTGGTCATAAGGCCAAGGCCGTAAAAATGAGGACAGGCAGCCAATTTTTCACTCCTCCCAACCCTAAACTTAACCCTAACTCCCCTCCCCAACCATTAGGTCACGCTGACGTTCGCAATCCAGATGTATCATGCATCAGGTTGCTCATACGGCAACGCATGGCTGCATCCGATAACAACGGCGCCTCAGGAGACAGTCTTATCGGGCCGCTCTTATCACTCCGGTTGCGGGGGAGGATGTTCCATTATAAGTTAGGCGCCCTTATCGGATCTTGGTTGGAATATAACACTCACGTTCGGTAGTGGACCACCCTGTGCCATACACGTTTTTAATAAGCAAGTGGTGAGGGATCAATCCCTGGACATGAGTTGGACATGATTATTAATGGGCAGGAGCTAATGTTTTCAAAATGTCTCTCAGTTTAAGAAAAAAGAAAAACCATAAATACAAAAATTTGATTAGACCTTGACAGGCAAAAAAGGCCATTTATATAGAAAGCTGCACACAGCCACCGAACACAAAAGCTTTTAGACAAAAGAAGAAGAATAGATGACCATTTTACAACACGACGAAGAACTCAAGGTGCCTGCTGTTATTATTATTATTACTCTTTACAATAAATCATCCTTGATGTGAACTGGTGGGTCAGTAATCATTCGCCCTGCCATCACAGGTGACGGAGAGGTGGCCCATCCTTGGTTTGTGAACGCAGCCTTTACCTACACTGGCCACAATTCCAATCTTCCCCATTTCCACTCTGAGCAGAAAGATTTGTTCGGCACTGAGGAAATTGCCTCTGTTTAATATGAAGCACGTGCCGTGGTCTCTGAGCCCCAATCAAGTGGGCCTCCTTTGTCATTGCTAACCGGTCGGTGGCTGGTTCTAATAATTCCCTGTGCCACGCTCCCAGCTTGGCACTTAAGGAGAACGTAAAGGGATCTGTCAGAATGGGCTTAATTGCTATTGATTCCTTTATAATTCAACGGGGGCATGGATTTCTCTGTCCAACGTGCGGGATCCGAGCCGTTCTTTGAGGGTGCGTCGAACCTCTCAGACCCGCACAAGGTCTATTTCAGCGGGAGACTGCAATGTGAAGAAAACGCCCACAGAATAGAATTGCACCCCCTCCCCACTTTAACTATAATTAAAGGTTTAATAATGAATAAAAGCATGATTTCAATGAGTAGGCTGTTAATCTCAAAGGCTAATGAGGCCCAACACTAGCACAGATTATATTTTTCAACAATAGAATAATTAAGTGGTAAGCAGTTAACTCACTATTCTTCGGTGACGTGCAGTGAGCTCGAGAGCTACCTTGAACTGGAAAAATAGAAAAATAGAGGAATCGGAAAAGGAAATAAGAGGGAGAAAGAAGTAGTATAGGGTGAGAAGCACAGAGAAAGGATACAGAGAACAAAATTGCTATTGTGGTTGTTGCTATCGCTACCAAGTCTGTTTAGTGCTGTTTTCAGCACAATGAGAGCTGTATGAGATGTGGCTCTGTAAACATCGTGTTACTGCAATCACGCTGAAGAATGTACGGTGAATATGAATTTAGACTCCCGTGAGGGAAATGAAGGCGGTAACCAGTGCCGTCCAGCTTGATTGGAGCATCGAATTGGCAGGGGACAGCCAGCCAAATCAACCACTGTGGCGCTTGGGTTGTGCTGTCCAAAACGGACAAAGTATTACGTGTTCCAGAAACAAATCTGCCATGAATAGTTATGCAAATGGGAACACGCGCTCGGACCCCTTACGATGTACAGCACAGTCAACAGCATCTGACCCGCTTGGCTCAAAGGCCCTGTGTGGAAATTAGGGCATGAAGGAGATACTGAATTTCAGGGTTGGATCTATAGTGAGGGAGATCAAAACACGACTTCAATCATCGCAGACCCAACGTAAAGGGTGAAGGAAAAACACGACTCTTTTCCTGTCCCCGTTTGTCCACCCAGAAAAATTTGAAGACGCTTTATTTTCATGTATAGCGAGGGCAACAACCCCAGTTACCTAAAGTATTACAATCATTACAAATGACACGTACAATTATTAGCTGATTAGCTAAATGTGACCTGGGCAATTAATAGCATGAAGCCACATAAGGGAGGAATAATGAACCAAAAAAAAAAAATGGAAATGCAAACATTGCTTATCAGGGTTATATACTCCGCATTGCGCTCGTAACGTAGTCTTGGATCACATGGCGGGGAAACCAGTCCGTGATTGCTGATCAAATTAATACGGGTGGATCCTGGTATCTTGCTAGCGCAATCACTACTAGATTTCACTGGCGTGGTCCTTAATTACTGTTCACAGCCCCAACCGTGGGAATTCGTATGAGCTGACGACATTACGGTTAACATTTGGGCCCAACGGCTATGAAAGAACCCGATGTTATAGTGAAACGGGGAAGCGAAGATGTACCTTTACGTCATCTCGCGACCGTTCTAACTCCCCGACAAGATTTACGTCGACACAGTATAGCAGACAAAGATGCTGCTAATTTATGGAAATTGTCTTCCTGTCACTTTAAGTGTCAGTAGACTTTCTTCGCCATTGTAATTCTTATAATGCATTACCGTGTGTCGGTTATGATGGGGCTCTCAATGCGTCTCATCCCCTATTATACGAGCTTCGTGTTCACTAGCTAAATATTCAACAGATTCCATATGCGGAAAATACCCTCTGTTTCCTACATGTTTTAACCGGTTTAATGTAGTACGTTCACACTGTGAGGCAGGTGACTTTCAGCGACTTTGAACTGAAATACGTTTCGAAAGTGTTTTAGGGCTTGGTTTGTCTCCCAGTGTCGCACAGGCTTCCTCCAGGTGCTTCAGTTTCCTTCCACAGTCCAAAGACATGTAGTTACCTGGTATCTCTAAATTGCCCATAGTGGGCGAGCTAGGTAGCTTTCTCACTAGCACTTTTGGTTCGAACCCAGGTCTGTTTGTCCCAAGTATGACCCCAGATACGATTTGTTTGATAAGTGGGAATACCGTCTTCTGTGGTCAAGGGCACACCAAAGAACCACACTTGAGTCCACCTGAAAAGGGTGGTGCAGGGTACAATTTGTGTGGACGGTATGCCGTCAATGTGAATGCTGTTCACTCTGGAAGCAGACCGCTATTAATAGAATTTGCTGGAAAGAAATGCAGCTTCCTGGAGTCAGTCATGAGGGAAGTTGGGATAGAGTGCTGGGGGGGACCGAATTGACCTTGGGTTTGGTCCCTGGGAACCGTACCAAGTGTGAAAGCACCCTTAGTGCCCTGCAAAGGACTGGCACCCTCTCCAGGGTCTGCCCTGCCTTGTGCTCTAAGTTTCCTGGGATAGGCTCCAAGCTGACTACGACCGAGTATTGAATTCCGTTTTCCCTCTCAAAAGTAACACTTTGAAGCCCGAATGGTATGATGCACCCACTTCCTTAGCATTGCACTGCTGCCATGAAGCCCGGTAACTGACCCTACAATTCAGTTTAAACTGTTAAACTGTTGGAAAGTACATTGCAGCCAGATCCTGAGGAGGAGGAAGTCTTGACTGTACAGTTAAACGCTAACAGGCAATCTTACAATAACCCGGTGCCCCTTGAATACCGCAATTTGGCTGTCATTTTTATTTTGGAGCATTGTGCTTTTATTTAGGCAACTACCAAGCACCATATGAAACACATTTTTGACAAAACAATCTATGGGGAGAAGCACACAAACTGAATGTATAACTCCAGCTAAATACTGCATCACCATCAATCCCCATACGCTCCAAATTTGGTGCTATTTTTGTTCTGAAAATCAGATCGTGCACTTCTGTGGTATGATTTCAAGAGCAGTTAGTGATTTACGGGGGAAAGTGTGAAAGCTCATTAGGATAAAACAATTAGTCTGCATATATTATTCATATTACAGGCGGGATCATTCGTTTGTGTATCTTAATAAACGACGGGACAAAAACACAAGAAAGCATATTGGAAAAGCAGAGACCAGTGAAAGAGGGACCGGTGTGAAATCAGGCCACATAACAAGACAGAATCACCGTGTATCACAGATGTGAAAGATTTCTACCAACACGTCCCCCTCTGCCATCATTTCTCACGGACAGAACTATACCCTCGTGCAAAGGTTCACACATCAACCAAGGAAGCCGGACTATATGCAAGACTTGGGAGATTATGCCCGGGGCGGCTGTGCTGTCTGCTCACACCTCCAGGGCTGCGGGTTCGAATGATGCCCCTGGCTCTGTGCGTGCAGCTTGCATGCAGTGCATGTGTTTGCCATGTGTTTCCTCCTACCGTTCAAAAATACGTGCGTTAGCTGAATTCGTGTGGGTCCCCCGTGACGGACTGGCACCTTACAGGGGCTTTTCCGTGTCTGGCACCCTGTGCTGACTGGGACAGACTCAAACTCACTGTGTCCTTGTCGTAAGGAAGCAGCTGAATGGATGATGGAGGAAGCGACTGATCTGTGGATTTCTACAGCACTCTCATAATGACCAAACCTCCTCTGCCATCATTAAAGACAGGGTAAAAGACGCCACGTTCAGCTGTAAATGGTGGTTTGAATAAAGTGCATGAATGGTTATGATTTTGTACTTTCTCGTGCCTTAAGCTCACATTAAAAAATGAAAATTGCAAGCTGACCAGTGAAGGGTACTTTTAAATGTTTTAAGTGGATAGAATTATGGGATATATTTAGGGAAAAGGTGACTCAGAGATGTGTGGAGCTAAAATCCAATTTATATGAACACGAGGTGAAATTTTTGGCTATTTATTATTAGCCTGTTCATTATTTGGATATGAAGAATAGAAGAGCATTCGAGTGAACTCGCAGTGAGAGGTTCAGCGTGTGAGTCAAAGAGCTAGATTTAATCAAGTGTTTTAATTATCGATTGATTTTGGTATTGCTTAAACGTAGTTTTAGGGAAGGTGCACCTTACGAAAAAAAAACTAAGAAGTCTGTTATATCTCTTTTTCACATTTCCACATACGGTTTGATAGGACGGATCAGCCGGGCAGAGTAACATGCATGCACCTTAACAGAAGGGGGCGGGGCTTGCTCTCACCATGACGAACACATGCAAAAGGTACATGCGCTCGTGCGGGACCTGCGCAGGCTCGCTCGCCGGCGCCTCCGTGGCCTGGTGCAGCTGCTCGGTGCTGCTCATGGACACGTGGAAGTACAGCGTCCCGTTCTCCAGCCACTGCTGTTTCCAGTGCACCTGCGAGAGCTCCGGGCCCAAACCTGACATCTCTGGGGCAGGAGGGGGACACCAGAGGAGGAGAGAGGAAAGAGAGAGGTGTGAGACGGCTGTCAGAGTGGCGAGCCCGCCGCTAAATATGACCAGGAAGACAGGCATGGAGGTGCGTCGTTTTTAAGATGCAGTCTTTCAGAGGCTTCCACGACTACGTAGTTAAGAGCTGGCATCTTAACGAAAAGGAATCTGAGCTGAATCCACTTACAGCAGAGTTTAAAGTGATTCAGTTTTATTCAGCAACTTGGATGAAAGCATCTACTAAGAAATAAACTACTAAATTACTGTAAGTCTCTCCTGGTTGACTTTTCTGCAGGAAATCAAATGTGACTCATTGTTAAGCTCCACTGCTTCACATATGCTTATATCCAAAGAAATTTCTAGACCTTCAGATTAGCCTTTCATATAGAAGCGACACATTTCAGGTACCCTTCCTTAACCGCACGGTATTCTGGACACATTTTAGCTGACATCTTCCCCACTACAGTCCTTTGATCTTCCGCTCGATAGCTAAACACGTAAACACGTACACCCTCAGAACAGAGCTCCAGAATATATACTCTTGCTCGGAATATCCAGGCAGAAAAAAATGAACAGTTTAGGCATCAGGCAAAAATGTTCCATGTTCAATATATATCTCGTTTCATAGTACGCAGACAGAATAACAGCAAAAGTGACAGGCAAGCAAATCCAGTGCTAATTAGCCTCAAGGTGGTACTGTGCCACCCATCTGTTCTTAGTAATTGCTTGCCTGATTATGGTTGCCTTTATTTTAGGCAAAAAAGCTTGACTTAATGTGTTTTTCGCTGGTGGGGAATTAAATAAAGAAGGAATACCTGGGTTTCCCAGATGCGTGTATAGAAAGTCAATTCCAATACAGCCAGCAAACTGTTTTCATCAATTCTGACAAATAACAATTGCCTGAAATGACTGGCTCTATCATTCAACAATAAAAGCATAAACGGGCAAACATGGCGAATCGGGAGAATACGATTTGTGTTATGGGCGATTTCAGATTGGGTCGCCTTCTCGTATTGATAGCGATTATGCTAACCTCAACAGCGAAATAAATCAGCAAGGTTGCAGCAAATGAAACTGACATGGCATCAATCCAGCAGTGTCACATCCAAGATTACGAATCGTCGATGCCATAAAGAAAACAAATTGGTTGGATTCTTGGTTTTCTGAAATCAGCTCAAATCGCCAGCTGTCGGCAGGCCCATAAATATTTTTAACTAGGATGTGCTTCAGCATTTTTGTAAGGGGTAATTTACATTATGGTCAGTAATTTAGGTCCAAAGTGGTTAAATGTGAAAGAAATTAAATTACCTAAAGTAAGGTCACGAGTTATAAAACAGTATGGAAACTCAGTGGAAAACCCCGTTACCTCACATCTTTGGGTTCGAATCCCAACCCTGCTCTGTGTGTGACATTTGGACACTCTCCCTGCACTGGATTTTCCCTGGGTAGTCTGGTTTCGACCCCTACAGTCCAAACTGCATCTCTAAATTGCTTATTTTGTGGCACACCACGTAGGGTGTCCCTTGCCGATTGGCTGCAAGCTCACTGCGACCCGGTTCCGGATACGAGTTTGGAAGATGGATGGATTTCATCAGATTTAGTTGCACTTCCACTGCACTCCTGAGAGGAACGTGGGGTGCAGATCTGCCGTCGCGGCTCACGGACATGAGGTACGACAGATGTTGGGAGCCTTCAGCCTTTAAAGCTGAGGCTTTTCCCCATCAGCACAAACCCATGGATCTCCCGGGGTTTCTATTAACGCCCTTCAACACGCAATTGCCGTAAAGGTGCGACGGAGCCTACAGTGATACCGCACGGGATGCGCGTGTACATGAGGCGGAAGAACTTCTCCACGCCATGAAAAGGCAGCGTGGACCTTCTGAGATGGATGGATGACTCATTTATCCACTCGTGTGTACCGACGTAAAGCGGCTATCAAGTAAAGCAAACGGAAGATTTTCACTACTCCCTATTGAGATTTGGGTCCCAGCTCGCGCGCTCCACCCGGGTCAAATCTCTTTTTGTCAACGGTGAATTAAATGCAATTTTACGCACTCCAATTTGCGCGCAACGCTGGCAAGGCAGCATGCAAAGCGCCCACACAACCATGGGTAGGTTGATGAATAACAGCAGAAGGAATATTTTAATCCTTAGCTTAAACCGTTCAAAATTTGACCAGACTCAGCACTGGTTAAAACCGGCAAGACAAAAAAACAAAAAAGGAAAAAAATCAAACTGCTCCCGTATACAGCTGTCTTTTTTTTTTAACAAATCTGACAACTATCAATCTGAGGGAATATTTGCAGGTGAGAGCATCAAACAGCCTTTACACTTGGTACACTCCTGAGTTCTGTTGAGGACACTGCTTAAATGCGCTTACCACGTTTACTGGAGAGACGGGGGGATGGTGGGGGAGGGTGTGTGCCCTAGAGTTGGATTCTGTTACACGGCGTGTGTAAGCAGAGTACGTTTGACATCGGGCCAGGCACGCTTTCGTCTTTGGAGAGGCATCAAGAACGATCCCCTCTGACATGACACATCTCTGGCGGCACTGAGAGCACATGACAACTCTGTGACGGAGTGGAACTGAGCATTATGCCATTTTGAGGGGGTGGGAAAAAAAAAAAAATAACCTGTTTTACACGTGGTAGTAATGAGGAGTTTTTGAAAATCATATAAATAAACCATGACTGCAGGCTCTCTGTCATTAGCTGCTTTACGAAATCATTGATTCATTACACAATGAGCACTGCTGTGTTTTCAAAGTGATGTTAAACTGACCTCCTGGATGGGAAACAGATACTGTTTTCACCATCATATGGCTGAGGTTCCACTTAGAAAGATTAACTTTTGTATGTATATTGGATATATTTGAATCAATGGCAGAAACTGTGTGAATCTCTCACACTGGGGTGAAAATTAGAATCAGACGACATTAGCAAGTCACCCTGCGTTCCACCTCGTTAATCTATTCATTGTGAATGCTGTTTATTTTTAATGCCTGATGTGTTGCTCGATCCTTTGAGTTGTGGCCAGGAAACCTTTTTTTTAGATCTCCCGTTGTCGCATTATGCTCAAACAGTGGTTCACGTTAGCAATTTGCTAGGTCGAGTTAAATCGTCCATGGATGTCGTTTGTCAGAGAGCAACGGAGATCTGATTACCTGGAACTGTGAAGAAGTACCAGAGATGTCTAAAACTAAAAATGTTTTGGTAGCTCTGAGTCCATGACAAGACGTACAGTGGACAGCAGGGCTGCGATCCAGGCTGCTTAGAGGGGGGAAGGAAACGGAGAAATCCACCTTATTTTTGGCTTACATATCAACACATTCACAGCATACTGCGTGTTCATAAGGTGGATTTCTCTGAATTCCCTCTGTCAGCAAAACTGTTAATACTTTCAAAATAGCTCTGTGCTATCAAGGGCCTCCCCCCCGCAGAATGCAATCTCTGTCCCTGGCAAAGGTACAGAAGGCAGAAAAACAAAACAGTGGCTTGAAAAACGTTGTTTAACTTAATTTTACCACTTTGCCTATTATGGGCTGACTTCGGTTCACAATAATTACTTATATGGAAAAGTGCATTAAGCTCAGAACATAAAACATTCATAAGCACTTTATAGGAGGCTGCCTCCAAAAGACCAAATCTAAAGTCATAATGCTTATGAATTCTTTTGGCATGACTCATCAGAGTTCTTTCATATCTTATTACGCACATTTTAATGGAATAAAATCACATGCCGAGTTTTACTAACTGCGTTGTACAGTGCATTTACGTTCGCTGATATCATGCTGTGTGTGTTTCTTTTGACAACACTAACGTTGCTGCAACACCACAAAAAAAACAAAAAAACGTTTCACCGTGTAAAAATTGAGTTAAAGAACCACGGGAACTTCACCATGGTAACCCTTCTTCTTGTACAATAGCATCCGTGTAACTCAATACAATCTGTAATCTTTAATTGACCCTAGAAGCCAATCAGAGAATTGCATTGCCTTCTGGGACTTCAGAGGACCCTTTAGGTATGAGCTAGGTCAGTTCGACCCCGCTGAGGGCTGATGCAAGTCATCTTGTAGTTTCACACTTCATGCTCAGAGAGTTTAGAATCGGAAATCCAAAGTCACGATGTCCGCTATCGTTTCATTCACTGGACAGCACACTCAGTGCGAGCAGAGATGATTTTCTCGAGCAGCAATGACAACACGCATCCGTTGAAGGTTAAGAAACTTTTGTTAAAAGCTTTATTCACTCCAGTAATATAAACATAAAATGACATTTTTTTAGGTGTTTATTTCTGTTATTGGGCTAAACCTAGTGAAAAATGGGGGGAAAAAAAGTTAAAAAAAAATTCTTTTGGTTAGTAACACACTTCTTCATGAACCCTTGCATGCAAACAAGCATATACCTTTCTGCAGGGCTGGTATTATCATGACTATGATTATTTTTATGACTAGGAGGCCATTTTCATCAGTTTCAAGGTGATCAGAGCGGAGCAGAGCTGTGGGATGGGGGGTGACATTCCTCTGACAGCTCGACACAATGGCAACAAGCCAACGCCATCCTCGTTTACCCTGATAAAATGCAGCACCATAAAGCCACTTTTCTACTCGTCTCCACGAGGCGACTATGGTCACACGAGCTTCACCACTACAAATCCTGATCAGAGCTGCCCACCACCTCACAAGGGCTGCAGAAATAAGGGACCCCAGCTGGGTGTGACGTTAGGGTTGCCTTTGTATTCAACAGTAAATAAGTACATAAAGACTGCAGACCATGTGATCGGTACCGTGTGTGTCTGCCTTCACAGAGCCCTCTCAAGATAGTTACAGGCCGATATTTACCTGTCCAGGTTAAGAACAAATCAGATAACTAGTGCAGTAATCGGGAAGTTTAAGGAACCAGAACTGGACCCCACAAAATGTGGGTTTAAGCCGTTTGAGGTGTCCTGTGAATTGCCTCGAAGAGTCAATTGCAGGTCACTTAAGTGCCCAGCTGTGCAAACAGACCAAAAGTAAAAGAGCATACGCCATGGAACTGACTACGCCTGAATGTGTCTTCTAAAGTAACGAGAAAGATACAAGAAGGCCTCACCTACTCCAAGTGAGGCCAAGAAACATCAATGAAAGGTGACCACTGTACAAAGCAGAGTACCCCATACCTTTGATACGCTCCACCCCTTCTCGTCTCTCCTCACTAGCTACCTAAAGGCACTCCCATCAGCTTCAAGTCCTTAGTGATGGCAATCAGAGCACTCAATAAATCTCACCCTCTAATCTCACTCCATCTCACCCTCTTTCTCATGTGTGGTTCCTTGATGTTTGACTCAGTGACCCGCCACATCTGGTCAGCAGAGACTTCCTAAACCAGGTGTGCTAAATATGTCCATTAGCAACGGTCATACTGGTAGATCACGTGTTATAAAGAAGGCACTGGTTTAATGCCAGTTGATACACTTGCTTGACATGAAATGTGGCCAGTTTGTGCTCGCTGATGTCACTACAAAAACTAGCTACAGGTCACTCACTTACAAGTATATGCTCATATATTCTCATGTAGTAGTGCATAGATGACCAGAGCAACATAAAGCTAATATTGTTGATGTCTGCAGTGTTCAAGCTAGCCTCATTCATTGCTAATCTCAACCCTCAAATGATACCTTGCATACACATCAAAATAATGATCTAATAATGAGTGTGGGAGCGAGCAAGAAGCTAAACCGACAGTGAGGAAGACTTTCTTTTCACAACGTCGTATGATCTGCCAAACATACGTAGCTATTCTGAAAAAAAAAAAAAAAAGGAAACGTGGTGAGGAATCAGAATAAGTTAAGGTTCCCCGATCTTTAAGCAAGGGGATTTTTGGGGGCTGGAAGGTCATGTTGAGCTGGTCCTTTTAAAAGTAGATCACAAGTCAAAAAAGTCTGAGCACCCCTGTAACTAAACATTCAAGAAACACCTCAATTAGCTCCTCCCACTACTGCCCTGCCCAACTCCCTCATTGGCCAATCCCTCTCTCGTACATTCCACTTATCTCTTAAGATAAGTCTTTGTGGTGATTGAATATCAATAGCTCTTCGGTTTTTACAGTGTCAAGTAAGATGCCATATCGCTCTTCATCCAGTGATGTCTGTTACTGATCCCGCATTGGATGTTCGGCCTAGCGGAACTCATTCCCAAATTGGCACCTTATCCGCTGTATACTTGTGCTGTTTCAGCCTCACTGCTCGTTGCTTCGCAGAAATGCATCTGCCATAAATAAACATAGTTTAATATAATGTAATGATATGTCGATGCCCCATAATCCTAGATCTCCAAGGTCTCGACACGGAGTTTGCACTGCTATACTTTAAATGGAAAATCATTTTAATAATGAAACAGCCATCCATCCTATGTAGCCATTATTTTTCACCATGTAAGATGAATTCACTCCAGATATTAGATTAAAGATTTTCTCAACAAGCTGAACCATTCTCTCGTCTACAGAGTTAAGTCAGTGATAAGCACACAAACGGTAATACCATTACAACCGTGGTGTAAACATTGTGTAAATTATGTCACTGTCATAGCCAGGTCATTCTGCATGACACCAAGTATCGACAGAATCTCATTACTTACAGACCACACAAACAAATTTTTAATCTTATACAAGAACGATGGTCATTTCTCTCAGCAAAATAAAAAAAAAAATCATACCAGTCTGAGAATTAAATCGACACAAACATACACACACCCTGTATCAGATGTACCTTTGTATGATGGATGGATTAATGGACGACACACACATACAATGTTCTGTAACAGGCATACGTACAGCAGATACATAGATAGACAAAAAAATTAAGCCATGCTTAGGAGTAACTGCTAGATGGCATTTTGAGCGGCATTGACACCACACTGAATCCTGCCAGTCTGCTCCAGTATGAAATAGTTGGTATTCAAGGACAGACGATAATAAACATGCATACAATTAGTACTATGTCCAGGAAATAAACACCAGGATACGTTGGCAGGCATAATACTGCGTTAATTTGTGTGACGTGCCACAGCCCAGTGTAGTAGAACCTTCTAATGCCTCAACTGGGGCCTGTTTAATGAAGGCCAATCAGCGGAAGTCACTCCTTCGAATGCACCAAGCGGGGCTGCCGCGTAACGTGGCCCACAGCGGCTTGATGTTCCCTGCGTGCCGGGAGGGAGTGACCACCAGCGGGAGCAGTGGGAGGGGGCGCTTCACCGCTGGGTAACGAAGGGGTGCTGGGTTTACGCACGAACCCCTGCCTAAGGAATGGGAGTGTGGTAATTCAGTCATGCCATGTAGTGATTACACATCTATGTATGCTAATCTAAATTAAGCAAGGGAACAATAATTCAGATGGGTTGTCATGGTACACTTTGAAGGAGGAAACATTATCATATTCGATCCATAGTTTCAACTTCCCTTATTGTAATGTCAGATTACAGAACAATCTCCCTTCATGTTGATGGTGGATAATAGCCTGAATTCCCCTCATTGTAATGTCAGATTACAGAACAATCTCCCTTCATTTTGATGGCAGATTATAGCCAGAATTCCCCTCATTGTAACATCAGATTACAGAACAATGTCCCTTCATTTCGATGGTGGATTATAGCTAGAATTCCCCTCATTGTAATGTCAGATTACAGAACAATGTCCCTTCATTTTGATGGTGGATTATAGCCAGAATTCCCCTCATTGTAACATCAGATTACAGAACAATGTCCCTTCATTTTGATTGCAGATAATAGCCTGAATTCCCCTCATTGTAATGTCAGATTACAGAACAATGTCCCTTCATTTTTATGGCAGATTATAGCCTCAATTCCCTTTCATTGTCATGTCAGATTACGGAACAATGTCCCTTAATTTTGATGGCAGATTATAGCCAGAATTCCCCTCATTGTAATTTCAGATTGCAGAACAAATTCCTTCATTTGTATGGTGGATTATAGCCCAAACTGCTCTCATTATGTCATATCACAACACAGTCACCTGTTTTACTTTACCATGGCGGATTACAGCCTAAACTCCCCTCATTATGAGGTTGAATGTATTGCAATATTCCCTCATTATAATGACAGATTATGCCATAAACTCTCCCTGTTTTAATAGCAGTACTCCCCTAATTGTAATGGCAGAACGTGGCCTGATCTCTCCCGCTCAGTGTGATTTTTTTTTTTACTCTATGTAACAACATGAAAACACTTATTGTTGATGTTATTTCCCTATAACATTATAAAGATTACCGTATAAAGATTTTAGTATCACTTTATCCAGCTAATGCAGGTACAAGGAAAAGAATACAATAATGGAAACACAGTCTTTTAAAGGGAACCTACCATGAATCATAAAAATACACAACTGACGTTACCTTGGTAAAAATACACAGAATGTATGTAGGAATAAAAATGTCTATGGGCTTTTTGCATGTATTACATTTAAAATAATTTAAGCAAAATAATAAAAGATGTCTTACATTTTGGCTTGATGTTTCTTACCACCTTTAGATAAATCGGCTCATTATTATTATTATTATTTGCATGTTTTTCTTTTTTTTTCCCCCCACAATTCAGGTAGCTAGGCTAATTGATCGTAATTGTATGCTGTATGAATTTCTTTTACTGAATTTGTTTTTTTACGCACTATAGCTGTTATGGACCTCCAGTACCTCCCAAAGCCTTCAGTGAAAATGTAGAACAGGCTGGCACAGGAAGGACAAAGCATTTCATGCCATTTCTATAATGCATACCCAGTACAGGGTAGCAGTGAGCCTGGGGGGGGGGACAACACCCTGGAAGAGACCCACACAACCAAGGGAAGACAGACATACAGACGTAGGGGAAGGTGATTGAACCCACAACGCACGAGAGGAGAGAGAATATGAATCGACCATGCTAGCACTATGATATGGTACCAGTATAGTTTCTGGTCTGAGCTTTCAAACACCTGCTAACGCTGCCCGTTTCCTCCATGCACCTGCCAATCACCCGTCTGGTCCGGCGCAGGTCACTACGGACTTGCAATTAGGTGTAAAACACAATCATATGTCTGTAATGTCTGACTGTACAGTACAGACATGTGGATGGTCCTGAATAATGCAGACGAGCAAAAAGTAACAGTGGAAACAGACTTGGGATTCCAGACGTGGTTACAAAGCCTAGTGGGCTTCACGAGATCGGAATAAAGCATATCTATGAAGTGCAAGGAGGGTGAATGAGTTAGGAGAAGAACTTTCTTCAGTAAAGACAGATGATTTGTGAGAAAGGTACAGCGAATGACCAAGTCCTGGAACCTGTCACGTACCTTGACTGTGACACTCGTAAGCCAAGCAGATAAAAAGAAAATGATAAAATATAGTAACACTAGGCTTGGGGCATGATTCTTATCCTGCCCTTCAGAGAACTTTAACGTTTATTTATTTTCCCAGCATTTGCAGGTTCAACCTGTTCGTTTATGGATAATACTGATGTAATGCACATTAAAGTAAAGGCTTAAACTTCAGTTTCAGTTCTACTCGGCACCACAGGATCTGAATTAAAAAGTGCGGTGTCTGGCACAGTATTTGGAAAAATTTGAGATCAGAGCGCTCTGATGCTTTAAGGCTACGGTCTACGAGGCCCACATGCAGGTAAGTTTATCTTGTTTCCACCTATAACTGTTCATAGAGTACAAGGTACATATCTATAGGCAACGAGGCAGAACACAGGACACACGATCACAGCCAGCAGGGGGCAACAGTCTATCACAGGGCACACGCTCGTGACCTGGAGGGGACGCCAGTCTATCACAGGGCACACGCTCGTGACCTGGAGGGGACGCCAGTCTATCACAGGGCACACGCTTGCTACCAGGACGGGGTGCCAGTCCATCACAGGGCATACTCTCATACACCAGGGGCAGGATCTGACGCCCCAGCCATGGAGCCATGAGTCCATATTAACCATCACTGCACTAAAATGCTGTCCAATTTATCTTACTTGCCCTGTGAAAATGCTATCCCACAATGCCGCAGATCAGATACATTAGCTCATGTCCTCATTGAAGGACAATCCCTGACCTTAACCACAATGCTCCCTGTTTCCCTGCAGCTTAAGGCAACCCATTTCCAGCTTGGCTACACCAAACTCGGCCAGGGTCATTCACAGCTGTGTGTCAGGCTGCCGTGTCGTTCATTTCAACATGCTTGGCTAGCCACCATAGATGGCGCTGTTTTCACCTCCCAGAGCCACAATAAAATACTTTGTTATGTATTTGCCTCTTTAATCATTCCCAGCTTCGTTTGTCACAATGCATCACCAAACATTGATTAAATTTGTTGGAGAGGCTCCCTTACCAAAACACAAGGCAAAGTCAGTCCAATCACTCTTCCCTCCCCCACTACTAAATATCAAAATAGCCCACATTACAGATTCAAAGAGCGTTAACATTGTGCCTTTCATGGAATGATCCTCATAACAAGGATATTACCCTCATTACATATGGGGAAGGCATTTTAATTTATTTGCAGTTCTTTGAATTACATAGTTTGTCTCATGTAATTCAGGATTAAGAGAGCACCCAGCCTGAAAAGGTCTAATACATTCAAAGTGACACATTAATAGGATAAACAATTTGCTTATCTCTAAAGTACATGGTCTTTGTAAAACACTACAATCCCATTAATGAACCTGTACTCCAACTGATTATACATCTTGACCTTGTAACCCTCCCGGTTATGCCGATGTATGTTCAGACCGATCTTTTATGCCCATTAAGTCATACTAATCCATCACGGGAGAGGGCACCAAATCAGACCCCTCCAAACGATATCATCTCGTAAGTGTGGAAGGATTAGTCATCGGATCTCATCCATTTACTGTGGCCAGGGGGACGGCCTGCGTCCCTGTCACTGTCATCTACGGTGTAATGGCTTCCAGACTATGACAAAGCCTCACACACATCATCAACATCATCAACACCGAAATGATCATCGAATTGTGATTTCCCACAAATGAAATGAACAAAAAATGTCGATCTGCAAAAGTTTTAGGACCGATAGCCCTTTAGACCAGGCTAATTCGAAAATGACAATATATGGCACAGCGGCCCAGTTAATGACGAGTCATTAGAACATATTAGGCAAAAAGACGATTCATAACTGCGTTAACTTTTATTGCGAGGGGATATAACAGCTCCAGGACTAAAACCCTCATTAAAAGTGATTCATCACTCGGAATATAGTAGTATCCATTCATAAATACATATGACGAGAGAGTATAAAAAAAAAAAAAACCTTAATATTTCCAACGTCTAATAAGATTTCAAAGTGATATCAGAAACACAAATCATTAAATGTCTGAAGAATAAAACTCACATCTGACAAATATGGCTAATTAATATCTGGCATATAGTTTAAATTTCATGACTGTTTAAACAGGCTGTAAAACCTAGCGCCAAACCAGGTTTAACCTTGCATTGTTTATATATAAAGACAAAAAATGGTATCTTTGGTTAACCAGCCTTTCTTAGATCTGAAACATTTTTCATGCTTATTGAAAAAACGACCTTTTTGTCCTAGAGCCATTTCTAATAGGCTGCAATTTCATCAAAAATGAACACTCGATCTTAGGAGAGTTTGTACCCTTTGATAAGTCTGCTTTGATTAAATGTTTAATTTTTCACATAATTAATTTCTATTAGTTGTGTTTTCATGCTCAGGCATTTGTTGTACTCATTAGTCCCTAATTCTGGGGTTCATGGGTCCCAGAATACACTGTGCCTGTGTTACATCAGTCTGGATGTCTGCGTGATTCATGCCCGTTATCATTTTACAGACCTACACATTCAGCTTCCGAGGGACGTATGAGAAAACACTGCAGTGTCAAAGTGGACAGGAAATGAATATTCATCCTCCATCTGCTCATCCAGTACAGGTAAGGGAAACCCAACTTCTTTCAGACTATATAAACAAGGAAACCAAGGATGAATTCCCAAAAAGCAGAACTGGGGCAAGACATGACCTACCAAGCTTGGAAGTATCACACAACAGTACCACCCAATGTGGCACAGTTCTACCACTGAATAACGTAAGCTAGGAATTGCGATTTTTTTGGTGCAAAATCAAATAGGCGGGGTAGAGTCAGGAAAGAAGTCAGGTTATGTGCAAGTCAAAGATACTGAAGGAGAGATAGTCCATCCATTTTCTAACCACTTATTTAGTACGGGTTATGCACATGTTAAAACATTCCCTCCATGGCGAATGTGATAAATCCCTAAAATATACAGACAAGTACAGTATGCGATTGTTTTTTTACAATTTTCGTGTATACAATGTTGACAAAATGCCACTTGTTTTGGAAAAGACCAAAAACGTCAATGATTGTTTATTTGGCATTAAATGGCCCATCAGTTACTTCAGCGGTGAAGAACATGAACTGGATCACACTCAAAATATTAAAAAACAAAACAGCGGCAGAAGAAAATTGCACGTTGCTTCGAACAAAAGCGTTAATAAATGAAAACACAAATGTAATATTCTGTGCTGTGGTACAGGGAAAAACTGGGTTGCATTAATGTTTCTTCTACTGGAAAATTTAAACACCAACCAATGAATGGCATGCAGATTGTTCCAATTTACCTTGTCTACTGAAATGATGCCTCCACCTAATTTAAATTAAGCCATGCAAGGTTATAAACTAAAAAATAAACATATGGAATTGTCGTTTTTCTCTCAGGGTAATGCACCAATTCAATTCTTTATGCATTCAGAATCAAATTGAATGTAACAGCAATGTGAAAAACTTGAATACTAAATAGAAATAAAAACACCAGGGCCAATGATTAGAACAGGAATAAGATGACTTACAGGAAAATGATCATCACAGTATTTTCAAATTACTTCACAAACACTCTTTGGTGGTTTGAGTGGAATGCTGTACTTAAACAGCTTAATCTTTAGTTTTGTATCAAATACGTGAACCAATGGTAATTTAAGTTACCTTAAAGTCCATCACAAGGTGAAAAATGAGCATAGCAAGCTTGCATTACACATTTTATCAAAAATCAGCATGGTACCAGCATTTGTGCTGTAATGCTTAATCTAACAAGATTTAACCAGACGTAACCACGCACGTTGAACTTCTATTTTTGGGAAGGTCCCAACCTGGAGCACTGGATCTGCACTCACTTAATTCCTGCCTTTCTGCTACATTCATATTTTCAAGTAGAATTAAATATTTATACCATTCATGCTTGTTTTGTGAAAACTCCTGAGTAAATGTCTGGAGAAAGAAAGGAGATAAGAGAAAAAGAATCATTAAGGTTCACGATTTATAACCCAAAACAGGGAAGGAGAGACAGGTAGAATTCACTGCCTCGCCAGCCCTGGTCGCCTGACTTCCTCTCGGTCTCTCCAAAGTCTTACTTGTCGTCTCACACTGTTGACAAAGGATGGATAATCTATGAAATAATATGTATAATCTTAAGTAAATTGATTATCATTCCCGTTCTGAGATGAACTGACAATTCAATTTGCAATCTGAATTGAAAGTTCCAGCTTCAGTTGATTCATAAGACCTTTTTTACATGGAATACTTGAGTAAAAGAAAGCCAGCGCTATGCTAAGGCCTGGCTGATCAATTTCCTGTAGGCGGGGCCGCGTGCATTTCTTGCACGTCCACCTAAATTCGCATGAATTTGCAGTTGTTTTCCGCACGCATTCCCATTTCCTGTCTCATTCACAGCACGTCGTGTATATATAGACTAATGCACTTAATTACAAGCAAGATGATTAGCATGTTGCGTTTGCATGAAAAAAAGGACACGACACAGCAATAACATACTGACAACCTGTAAAATTATCTAAGCTTATCTGTACAGGATGCTTACTGTTAATTAGGCATGTGAGGCTGACTTGAGCAAATTAAAGGTATATGAATGTCAGAATTTTATCTCGAGCAAAAAGGGGAGATTCAGATTACAAAAAGACAAACTTCTGTTAAATTCATGTTAAAATTAAAATATGCTTGAAAGAGAACATCATGTCGATTCCAGGTGTGTCTTGAGATGATCTTTCATTATTTTGGTTCTTTGCTGCAACCACTGGCTTGGGCTTGAATTTATGTCTCTTGCGATTACAGCTCTCGAATGTAACACGACAATAGCGGAAGAAAATTACTACAATTAGAGAAGTTCCGGTTTTCACATATCAGCCAACTTTAAGAGTAAAACACAAAGGCAAGGCTGACTTAACAAGGGCCTTAATCTCGTGCCATTGTTGGGCTTTTCCCAAGATAAACAAATGAATTAATGGAATCAGTGGAGGTACAAAAGCTTTATAGATTAAGGAGCTTAACCATTGATATCCTAGTGCTGCTCCAGCCTCACTTACGAGCACAATAAGCTTCTGCTGTGTAAACCAATGACAAGTAAGAGGTGAAATTGAGACGGCTTAATTCATAATGTAAAACACTGCAAGTAAGTGCTGATTCTCAGGCTATACAGCCCACATTCTCTGACCTAGAAATCAAGTGTAAGATGCTCATGAATTGTGACTAAGGCTATACTGTAAGAGCTGAATTGAAATGCCTCATAAATATAAAGATTCAAAGGAATCTGTCATGGGTGGTACAGTATAACTAGGACTGTCGCCTCCCACCTCTGGGGCTGAGGGATTGAATCCTGCCTCTGCTCTGTGTATGGCACATTTGCATGTTCTTCCATTAGTCTACGGACTTCCTCCAGGTACTCCGGTTTCTGCCTGTAGTCCAAAGACATGCAGTTAGACTATTTAGCATTTCTAAATTTCCCAGAATGCATTTGTATGTGAACTGGTGTCCTATCCAGGATATACCCCGGTTTTGCACTTTATTGCCGCTGACAGGTTCTGGGCCCCTCGATGACCCTGTAAGGAAACTGGATGAAGGAGGGAGGGGAATATCAACTTGTGCTTAATTTTTTTTTTTTTTTTTTTTAATTTAATAACAACAGTGAGCAACATGCATTATCTTTCTAAGTACAAAATCAATAAAACGACTGATTAAATATGCTCTAACTAAGGTTCAAAAGCATTCAAATGAACATCACTTGTTTCTGTAAGTACTGCTAGTAACTACAGAAAGACTACAGGGCATATTAAATGAAACTGAAAACAAAGGATGACACTTGTTCGAATTAGTAGCATAATCGTGGAGCAGTAGGGCTGGCAAGCTTAAAGAACTGTCTAGTAGGCTTACTAGATGCTGTCTAATGTTCGCAGTTCAGCACTTTAAAATGCCTTCTGTTATGATGAAGCTGAACTTGGAACTGAAGCACAGCTGACAGAACATTGAATCAGGGCATTCAAGTTGTACCCTTGAGCCGAGTACTTAACCAGAAACAGCTTCTACAAAAAGACACAAAACTTAGACAAAAGCATCCTTTAAAAAGATAAAAAAAAAAATCAATAAGCACAAATAGCGTATGTCTTCTACATACCACACGTTATTCTGCAAAAAAATACAACTCTAAAGATGGATATTAGAATTTGTGGCGATCTATTCCAATGCTGGTGGTCGGGCAATGGAAAACGTGACACCGTTGATTTATATGTTCCGAGGTTCCACGCTTTCCTTGGGTTGCCAGGTTACCTCCCCAGAAATCGACCCCACCGGTGGGGGGGGGTGGAGAGTCTGAGAACAGCTTTTCATTTAGTGGAAACTTTCACTCCAGCAAGGACAGAGTTAATTGTGACCTAAGCACTACGAAGCCTGGCAGGTGGTGTACAATTCCTCTTAGTACCGGCAAACACTGGGCACAGCATGACTTTTCCTTTAAGAACCCCCCCCCAGAGTTCCCCCTAACATGCCCCCCCCCATATTCCCTTTATGGTGCCTGGCAGGGGACCCTAAACACATGGCATGATGTAGCTCTGTCATCCACCAGCACCCAGCAGGGGATATATCAACTCATTTCATCGTCATGTTTTTTTTCCCCGAATTACCACATTTCTGTTGACAGAGTTACTGGATTGTCAAAGATTAGTGGATTATGGGATTAAGGCAATGTTTAAAATCATGGTTTGTTGAAGTTATGCGTTGATCTTTTGATATTTGTACCTGATATAAGATAAACCATTGATAAATGGTTGCTGTAAGAAAGATTATGAGCATAATAATGAGGATAATTTTTATTATAATTACCACTATCAATGGTCTACCATACTAAGAAGTCTTTAAACATGACCCCAAGCCATAAACAAAATTAATGAATATATTTCGTTCTCCCACATGTATCTTTGCAAATCATTTGCAAAAAAAAAAAAAAAAAGTACAAATATTGCAAAACAGAATATGTTAAGAAGTACCAGTGACATGAATTGAAGAAATGTATATAAAGGATACATTTTATAGAAAATGGCCTTAATTTACTTTACGGGAGGATGTGCTGGGTCACACCATATTTTCTGACTGGAGCAGATTCAATTCGCCTCAGTTAGTCTATCACACAACCACAATAGATGACTTCTGTCAACCAGCATTAAGAGAATACTTCACTCCCTGCAGACGTTAGTGTTCAGTCTCATTCTCCACTGGCTTTTCATTCATAATAAATTAATCCGTAAGCCATTTTAGGAAATGAAGCGGAGAACCCTAAGAGAACCGCGGGATAACACAGAAGCTGTAGGCACAACAATCGAAAATTAACATCCAGCGGTAATTACCACAAGATGCTGCTCGGTTCCTCGGCTGAACCTTTTGTTCTTAGCGAGATGTTTCAATTGGGTGAATTATAGTTTGAGGGTGCAACAGCCTGATTAAATATGCAGTTTCATCTAGAATTGACCTCAGCCACCCGCTAAATGAACGGCGGCTGAATGCCATTCATGTAGCTTATGTCCAGCAATGGTCAAATTTAGCCGCTCATAATCAGTCATTACACTCTGTTGGACTCCAGCTCTCGTTTGTCAGTTGAAATGAAACTCAGAATATATTTCTAATTAGGCAGGCGATGGTAATGTGTATCGGGATTGATACATGCTGGGTAACTCCGACAGAATTTTCCTCACACGGAGATCAGTTATGGAGTCAGATGTGAGCTGTCCTTGGTGCTGACGGAAGGCCCTGCATGGGACAGGACCTCGGGAAGCAGACTGGTGCTGAGTTTTTTTGTTTTTTTTTCCCTTCCGCGGCACAGAAACGACACACACAGAACGGAAACAGGCACCAGTTTCGAAATACCGCAGGTGGCAGCTCAAGACAAGAAGCATCACCAACGGATCTGTATAGAAATATAAAGTTAATGGGCAGCAGTAGAGTTCCTGGGCCACCATAATTTGCCTCTCAATTCTGGAAGGGAAGCCAGAGTTCACAAAGTTTAAATGGACACATAGAAAAGAAAGTTATTGACATTCGCAGAATCTTGAACCTTGGAGTTGGACGGGTTGGCTTGGGAATGAATAAATGACGATTCACATTAGTAATGCTCTCCCAGGGCAGAATGTTGGCTCAGTGGGTAACACAGTCATCTCACAACTCCTGGGTTGGAGATTCAGTATCTGAGCTCTGCAATGGACTGCCGTCCCATCCAAAGTGTCCTGTTCGACTTGGCGTCAGCTCCAGGCTGACCGTGACCCTATACTGGACGGTCAATTGGAAGTCTTAAATTGCATTAATTTAATCTATATTATTTCATAATATAACAAAATATAGAATCATTACAAGGCTGGCATCCTCTCTAGGATGTTTCCTACCTCATGCCCCATGATACTTGGGACTGACTCCAGGCTCACTGTGACCCTGACCAGGATAGGGGGTTAGATATTATATGAATGCATTGATAGGTAGCGAAAATGTAATTAGGAATGCGAATAACCATAAAGTATGTGGACCGTTTGGAGTGCATGCACAAAGTATGTTATTAATATATAGGTTTGACTGTGTTTTGGATTAATTAAACAGCACAACCTTACTTCCAACTGCCAAAAAGAAAAGAACGCGGTTGGTGTCCATGCTTGCCAGTTTTACTGTCACCTGCCCCATAAACAGGAACCTGAGGAGCCTGGCATCTCCACTGGGTCCACACCAAAGCTGCACCACTAGCTGAGTGAGATCCTGTCCAATGAAAACAGCAGCACTAAAGGTCTCTCAGGTGGCTTCCTTGCTCAAGTCACATGCTCTCCAGCCATGGTTTAGGACCCCCCCCCACCCCTTGCCCTTTTAAAAACATAGATTGTATGTTTAATGTTGTGTGTCAGGACTCGTCCCTGGTGTTGTGAAAGGGCCAGTGTATTGATAAATTGACCGCCTAACCTCAGTTTGAACAGCCCTTCTTAAATATCAAGGTCGACCCACCGGTCAAATGTAAGCCAGCGGAGAACTTTACAGCTTTCCAGAATCATCTACTACGGGGTAAATATGAAAAGGTATAACTGAACACCCTCACCATGCTAGCTTCACCGCTGTTCACGTGTTAAAAGTCACCCATAAATTAGTGGTAGTCACACGCCAGAAGATAAATTATATATTCTGTTGGTATTGATTTTTTTTCCCCCGCTTTTCCTGAGCATGCATTCTGATTTTCTCTTTGCGTGGATGTCTCTCGGGTTAGTGAAAACCTGCAATCATGAAAGTAAGATTCTCACGTTGTTTATTACATGTCTAAAAACCCACCAAGCAGAAATCTGAATGTCCAGTAGAAACGTTCAAAATTATCGCGCAAAATCTGACAAATTAGATTGCAGTTGTATAGAAATAATTACTGCCTTGGCATGCTGATTGTAATTTCCTTACTGTCCTTCATTTTGGATATTCAGAATGTTCTATTTCATATTCTGAATAATTTACATTTTTTTTCTGATAATCTCCTGTGGCCTGTTTAAAGGAGAGCAGAGTCTTTGAAGGAAAATATTTGCATGTGGTGAGATAAAGCATTTTCCCTCAACGTGTATCATTGCCATCTGTAAACAATATCTAGACCCGAATTATCGGTACACATTTAACCGCATGGGATTCGATACTGACAAAACTTTTGTCGCTCTCATTAAATAAACAGCGACTTGCGGTTTCCATATAAATAGTAATCCATTAAGTGATTTGCATGGAAACAAGATAGAGAAGTCAAAGAAGAGTAAACAAGGAAAGAAAGACAAAAAGCAAAATGCATTATCGTCTTCTCACAAGCAAGAACCTTATTCAAGGCATGGTATGAACATTTTAGTAGTTCTATTTTAACATACTCCTGAGCTAATTGAAATACCAAGTTAAAGCCTCAAAATTATACATCTAGCTCATCAAACATTTTTAGCATGATGGAACATATACAACAAAAACTGTGTGTGTGTGTGTGTGTGTGTGCGCGTGTGTGTGGACCAGATAGTGATATCCAAACACTCAAAGCAAAGATAATGTATTTTATTCATTTATTTAAAATTTTTTTGCATTGCTTAGATTCACGGTTTTATTATCTGGTATAAACAGGGATCATGTTTCGCTGGCATGCTGCCTGCCTTGCATTTTCCGTTCGGTGTGCCATCCACATGTAGAGGACACAAATCCTCCATCATCCATCACTCAGTGAAGTATCAATAAGTATTAAAATGCAGGGAGAAAAAAAAAAAACAAAAAACTTTCCCTCCTGGCAATAATCCACTATTAGCCCCTTTTCAGTTTAATACAACGTCTATTACAATGTGTCAGTATAAATTCAAAACCTGTTATACGACATGCATAGCATTAACTAACGTACACTACACAGTGGATATTGGATTGATCTTTCATAAGACATCTAATGGATAAAAACTGATAGGTATTCATGACAAAAAGAAGTCCTCATTGCTGTATTACTCGACCTCCAATACTGCTATGTGTGTGTATATATTTGCTAACTCATCTTTCATAGAGTTGACTATGACCCTTAATTACTTAAGTGTTTAATTAGTGCCTTATATGTCAGTGTCTATGTATAAACAGTGCCAGCATTTATGAAGCACTGCTGATAACACACACCAATCACTGGTGTGTAATATTGTAGAAGGTTCTTCCTCAACTGGGAAGATCAGACTCCCATTGACCTGTACTTATTAATGGCAGGAGTTATAATTGAAGCTCTGACCTTCAAGGTGGCAGATTGATCGCAGCCTTGGTCGGTCGGGGTGGGGGGGTGGGTGGGTGTGGGTGTGTGTGGACATACGGGCACGTGCACGTGGGTGGG
>JAACJT020000095.1:3830699-3842874 GCA_009936485.2 Gymnarchus niloticus | reverse complement strand
TCGAATACCACCCACTACCCCTTCAATTGCCGCCTGGTATCCACAAACAACAGAGCCCCCCCCCCACCCCCCCCCCCCCCCCCCAAAATCCAATTTACACGGAGGCCAGTGAAATTGTTGGTTGCCGAATGCAATTGCTCCCTCTCCCCTCGGCTCTCGAATCACTTATCTGGGGCGCATCTTGTCTAAATGGGCAGATTAGCAATCCGTTTGAGCCCTGGCATTGATTATTTAAAAAGGTCACAGCCCTTTATCTGTGCATCTGTGCTGATATTCCACTATAGGCAGAGAAAGGAAGAAAACAACAGCAAGAAGGACCTTGAAAGTTCACTAAACATATGTGAGTGGGAACTTGCGTGTGTGTGCTTTGGAATCAGGAAGAGACTCACCTACTAGCCTGCGGTTCTAATATCATTTGTGGCGATGAGTGAGACCATCAGATGTCTGAGGTAATTTGAGGTAGGCTATTTTTCAATCTGGATATTGGCATTCGAAAGAGAACACTGCACCCAGTTCTACCGACCTACGAAACAGCCATCCGTACGTAGCATCAAATGCTTTAACAAATCACATTAATGACTGTATTTTAAAAGCATTCTTAAACTCTTGCAAAGGGAGGAATATAAAGCAGCACTTACAGCATTATTATTGTAAATGAGAAAGTTGAGGTCTTGAGCAATGTGCTGAAGATGAAGTAATCTAATAAAATTCTAAATGAATAAACAGAATACAGTTATAGACGTATAGACGATATTTGTTGGAATCCGCCCTGTGATGGACTGGCATTGCATCCAGAGTGTCCCAGCATTATGCCCCGTGCTGCATGGTATAGCCAGCCCTAACCAGGAAGAGCAATTTTAAGAGGGATGGATGGATGGATGGATAAAAGTACTGATACTTGTCATGCCCTCAGCAGACCAGCCACTCACAACGGTACCTGGAGTATTGACACCTGCCAGTAACTGAATGACCTGTGTAAACCCTGCACCTGCCTAGGCTGATGCGAGGTATTCTGAGTGTGTTGGCTACAAACTCTTGTACTGGATTGTAGATTTGCCGTTGCTGACTTTCGGATTGTGGACCGTGTTTCCTGTTTTCTGCCTACCGTTTTGGATCTGGTTGCTGTTCAGATTGACTTCCTGGTCGTGAAGGACTAACGCCTGTTTCCCTGACGAAGCCTGAAGGATTAACCCTTTCGGATTGCCTGCTTTCGGATGTCCTGCCGAATAAAGTGATCTTGCTGCACTTGGATCCTGGAATGTGATTCATTACAACACCTTTATTATGTTGCATGGTACAGTTGTATAATACACACATATTCTAAAATACGGTGCTCTATATTTTAACATGGAGTGGCATGACGGCCTTGCACCACCATGCCTGGGGGTCGGATTCCTGCCCCAGGTCCTGTGTGTGGAGTGTACATTGGTTTGTGTGTTTCCCTGGATGTCTTCCAGTTACTTCAATTTCCTCCCACTGTCCAAGGACATGTGGTTTAGAAGAATGGGTGTTTCTAAATTGCCCATGGAATGTGTGGTTTTGTGCCCTTGAATCCCATCCAGGGTATCCTCTAAATTATACCCTCATCATCCTGGGATCGACTCCAACCTCCACCCAAGACCCTATACTGGTGGCTCGGGAAGACGGATAGATGGATAATACACTACTCCATTGTCATACCATCGTCACTCACTATTGTAAATACCGGTCGTCACGGCTGGACTCTCAATGACATGGTCAAACGGTGTGTCTTGAGTAGATCAAAGATTCATCATAATGCATGTCACAGGATCAGCCCGGTATGTTTTAACACTTCTCTGGCCTCCCCCCCAGCTCCTAGCTACAGCTTCAAATACTCTCTTCAGATTTGAACATTAACCGCACAAATTTTATCCCCTGATTTCTGCTATGGTTAGAAAAACTTAAAAGTGCGTCAAGTTACGATGTTTGAGTGTAATGCCAGAAAATATCCATCTTACTGAATGCTCACATTGTGGATTTCAGAGAGAAGTTATTCATTTAGGAAGACGGTTTGTAGGCCTGTGCCAGGAAATCTAGTCTGGTTTATTATGGGATCATAAATAGCCCCATCTTGCATGGGCTCTTCATTTTTAATACGCCACGTTGCACTGTAGTGGCTGTGAGTTCACCAGGGCCCACCAGGGCCCTCCACGCCTCCGATTTTCCTATCTCTAGTTTACATCTTTTGCTGCTGTCCCAGATACTCCCCCTCATGTGTCGCAGAAGTCACTCGGCTGGTTCACAGCCATCTCCTGGTTCTCCCAAGGTGGTCTTCCCTCCCGTTTATCGTCCTCTGGATCCTGAGATCTGTCGCTTTGCCTCACTGCTGGACTCGCACGGCTCGTACCTTCCTTTATTCTGCACCTCACCGTCCGCAGGCTTTCTTCTCATCGTCATAGTACCTTGACTGCTCTAGGTTGTCGTGCTCCATAACGTCTGCCGCCACCCCTCCTGGTCCAACTCTGCATCAAAGTCCGAGGTGCTGCGACACCACGATGCTTGACGTTTTCTCCCCAACTGCAACTCATGCATCCCCTACTTTTCTTTTAGTTTCTAAAATGCCTTTTTGTGTTGCAGTGACACTTCGCCCTGGATATAATGAAAAGCCCTCGGCCCAACCAGTCGCAGGATAAATTAAGGCCTCCGCCAAAACCCTGTTATTCATGTAAGCCATGCAATTAAGGACACTGACTGTTTCGTCCAGCCTCTTTTCGCTCGAGCTCTCATTTTTCAGAGTCCTGATTTACTTTCGCTTGTCGCCTCTCCAGTCACTCCTCCCCTCACCTCTTTGGGGACGGTCCTTCTTTCACTCTTACATGGCTGACCTTTTTTTTTTCAGCAAAACATACATCCAAGGACTCTGCGCTGAATCAATACCTGTACTTAGGTCACCACCTGGATGATAGCCCGTAATCAAGGGCCCTTGGGTCTTATGGCCACTTCATGTTATCGCCCTACATAGCCTTTCAGACCGGATTCCCCATTCTTCTTTCACTGACCCTGAAATGCATCATACTTCCTATATCACTCTTTTTCACATTCTGCTTGCTTTTTTTCTACCCCAACAGCCGTTTTCTGCTCATCGGTCAACACACAGCCTCAATAAATGGACTTGGACGCTACTGGGACCCCTCTTCTCCACGTCCCCTTTGACATTGCTACCTACTCAGACTTGCGGTCACATTCATTATCTCCAGATTGTAACCCCGGATGCACAAAATAACCCAATTTCCAACACCGTCCAAACTCATTTTGCCGGCAGTCATGCAGATAATGGTCCGGTTCCAAAACCCAAACAGCAACACTACACCTTAAACTGCGAGAACCTCTCTCTAATTACAGAATCCAAGCATCGCCACCTTCATCATTTTCACTTGTTCCCATGTCAACTCAGAGTTTTTTTTTAAATATTTTTCAATTCCTGCCAGAAACTTCCAAGCTTCAGCGGACAAGTTAATAAAACTTTTAAACCGCTGAGCACAAAAATGCCAACCATAAGGTCCACCGGCAAGTCACGTCGCCTTGCCCCTAGTAATAGTCTCACAGACAGGCATGGCAAACTGAAAACCAGAAAGCAGGAGCTGCATGTCAGTGAAGCCCTCCAGAACAGACAGCCAGACAGGTCTGAAACAGCTACTCCCTACATTGCCAGATGCAGCATCACAGACGTGCGGGCTGTACCAATCATCCATCGGCAAGAAATACAACAAAAAAAATTAAATGTTTGAGGCCTAGACAGTTTCTCTGCTCGCTATTACTGTCTGTCAACCCTGCAAACGGACAGAGCTTCCCCAACAATTTTTCATTTGTGGCTGGAAGCCTTGTCCTGACAGACAGGTTAAAGCCCTGAGGACTGTTTTTTTTCTCAATTTTACTGATATATGAAGGTTTCATTAATACACGGCTTCACAACCGTAACCAAGTTTCAACAGCTACATGTTAGGGGCTTAACAAAAGGTAATGTTCCAGGACTCACTCGCGCACCCCAGTAAAAAACAGCTACATCTCGTCCTCCTAATGACTTAAAGTTTCAAGTATCGAGGGAAATTTTTAGACTACCCATAAGCAGCCAATCAAATTTAAACATAATGATTTATTATAAGCGCTTAAAGACCCTAAGAGACTCTTTTTCAGTCTTGCATCAGCTGTTTAAATGGTATGCCACTCTCACCCCGGCTAGGTCTCTATTCCGCATTTATGACGTCCTAAGGGAGTGGAGATTAACAGCCTCACACTGGAGAGCAGGGACAAGCCCTCAGGCAGTCTCTACGCAGAAAGGTACATCATACTGTCTACATCACACGCACCTGGATGCAACAAGTACACCAGCCTCCTTGGTCTGAAGGTCTGAAGAACTTCTACCCACTTC
Organism: Gymnarchus niloticus; assembly: GCA_009936485.2. Taxonomy (NCBI): domain Eukaryota; kingdom Metazoa; phylum Chordata; class Actinopteri; order Osteoglossiformes; family Gymnarchidae; genus Gymnarchus; species Gymnarchus niloticus. The sequence continues at coordinate 3,838,484 of JAACJT020000095.1, read as the reverse complement.
ATAGACCACTAGATCACCGCGCAAACACAAGAAAGCATTAACGTAATGTGACATCAATACGACATTCATTTTTGCTAACACATTTAGATCTTGATTTCATCCATGTTTTTTACATTGCCTTGAGATATATTTATGTTTTAGGCTAGCAGCCATTCAATATTGTAATCGTATGATATTCCGAAAACCAAACATTAAAGCTGGGACTACTTTTCACTGCTTTAAGACCAATCAAATTTGCTGTCACATCAAATAGAAAAATCGGATGTTATTATATACCGTAGGATCTGGCCCTGTCCTTAAGTGAATTCATTTTTGTTTGCTTAATTACTTTTTTAACTAGCTTAAGCAGGGCTTTAAAAATGCTTATAATACAACTTCCCATTCACAGTGTATGAGTAAGACTCGGCTTATTTGGAAACATTCAGTTTCCTCACCTTCTATTTCATCAGACAACCATTAGCCTGAAATTACATTCTCAATCAGCCAACATTTTAGCATTCAATTCCAAAATAAGATTATATGAAATTTTTGCACAACGATACTAAATGTCCATCAACAGGAAATCTGAAAATCATGGACTAGAGGTCAGCAAACTTGGACTTGTGATTTGAAAGAAGAATCATTTTGAATGGTTGATTCCTCACAGAAGTAAGGAAAGTAAAGTCCAGTCGCCTTAATGGAAAAACAGGTCTGGAAAGGAGACACTGAAAGTCGTTTAGCAGCACTGTTTTATGTACACATATATTGCATATAAACGGAAAATATATAAAGGCTATACAAAGTGTTGGTTTCATAACAGACTGATATTCTTGGTTTCTGTCCTACGTGTAACTATCAAATAGTTCATTCGCCTTACTTTGACACGACCTTTTTCTTGTGGAGCACTTTTTAATTAACCTGCCACGACAAATACCAAACTGCTTATTAACTAATTATTAGTTAATATATCTGTAAAATAGTCATAACAAGTTTCCCAACACTGTTTCATTGTCAACATTTCAAAGAGCAAGACATTTCTGTGGTTCCAACTATAATTTTTTGAGCAATAGATGATTGGAGCAGAAAAATGACATGTATTGTCAGTCAACCATACATCATTAGTTTAAATTGTGTTAATCATATGTTGAGGAAACTCTAAATACATGGGTTTCATCCGTCTCAGTGGGACATGGGATGCTATAAAACAAAACAAAATATAATAAGATATCCTGTCAGTGTGTAACCCCGTTTTCACGGTATTACAGTGGAGGTGAAGCCCAGTTCATTGTTTCGGGTGTTGTAGAGGACTCTAGGTACGACTGCAGAGGGAAAATGCCTTATTATTTCCCAGCAAACAGGGAACGTTCCCACGACGTCCAATAACGTTCCCGTTACGTTCTTATAACGTTCCCGTAACGTTCCCTGTTGGCTGCATTATAATTATTGTTGTTGGTTTTATGTATTTATTTATTTATTTATTTATTTATTTTTATGCTACAAACACATTCAACTAATTTGCTTTCTCTGAGCTTTGAAAGGACCGACTGGAAAATAGCGCAGCTACCGCAGAATAGCAATGATGCGTTTCACGTTAGAACTGTACGTGCCATAATACGATTATCTGGATGTGGGCCAGTCTGTTGTACCATATATCGCACGACTTCCACACACATCCGAGCAGCAAAAACTGCAAGGCAAGCATCTGTCAGTCCGTGAACAGTACAGTCGGGCAGCAAATGTGATGTCTTGCTTTTTCATGAGGAGATTGTGGGAAAATAATTCTTTATTCCAGCTGAATCCTGGCTGCAAATGCATGCACATTTATCACCGCTCAGGAACGAAATGAACCACACAGAGAAAAGATTCATTCAAAGTGAGTCGAGATAAGCACGTTTTGTTTTGTTTTGTTTGTATTTATCTAATATACAAACATGTCATGGCGGGACACTGTCACGCATGCTGAATGTACTTACACGGTCCGTACTGTAGGTGATTACGGCGTGTGTGTGTGTGTGTGTGTGTGTTCTTTAGTTAAATACGTAACTTGGGACCCACATCCGTGACTTCTTAAATGCACAGGCTTACATCTTACACTGCTTTTATTTGCCGTGAAATTTTACTGTATTTTGAGGCATACGCATCCGTTTCCCACGTGAATGGTTCCCGTAAAAGAGGCAAAAACAAACAAACAAACAAACAAGAAACCTCGAAATGTTTCGTTCTCAAGTATCTGCTGAAGAGTGAAAGTGTTGGGGTTTATAACACGCCTAGTTTTACGAAACAAGACAAAGTGAAGGAAACTGAGGGTGATCTCTTGGTGTCAGTCCCCATTTGATGAGCTTCCGTCCCGACAAACAGAGAACGTTCCCATTACGTTCCCGTAACGTTCCCGCAACGTTCCCCGTTTGCTGGGGTCCGTCATGTGTTTAAACGGTGCAGGTGTGCAGATCATCGATCTCCGTGCACAATCGGCATGTATTTTATTTAAGGTCGCAGTATTGGAAACTGTATTTTCACGCACACAAAGACACATGCACATACTGTATACTGGAATTTAATACAACATACAGCCGTCCACATCTCGTGCGGTGCTGGACACGCACGAGATTCACACGCTGGGGCATCAGGGTTTAATATGGGACAGTGGACGTGGTCATCGGGTCGTGCATGCGGTAAACCTTACCCAGTGTGAAGTATGGCAGAGCAGTATTGTCGAGATCGTCCAGCACGGAGATTCGTCCAGGTAGGTCTGTTCTGATGAATAGAAGAAGCCGGGACTCCCCCCCTCCTCCTCCTCCTCCTCCTCCACCACCACCTCCACCTCCTCCGGCCATGCTCCCCGAAGCAGCTCCTCCGGTGAAGCTGAACTCGTTCTCGCGCAGCACGGGCAGCGTCGACACGGTAACGGTTTTAAGTTGGCACGGGTCCGGCGCGTGGCGCTCCTTTCCGTTCCCGCCGTCGGCCGGTCCCGCTCGCGCCGCCTCGCTCCTCCACATCAGGACGCCGACGACGAGCAGCGTGCCGAGCGCCGGTGCTCCTCTGCTCGCCATCACGTTGCCTGCGAGGTTCTCCTGCTCTGAGTGAGACTCATGAAGTGCTTCTTCGCTTATACCCCAGCCTCTACACTGGAGACGTGGCATGTGTGTCCAGGAGGCGGCAGCACAGGTGAATTATGATATATATATATATATATATTTTTTTTTTTTCATTCCAATAATTTCATCCACTTATATTTGTTCTGTTCATTTCCCACTTTATTTGGAAATAGAAATATACCCCCTATCTCTAAGCTATTTCAAAACATCTCATTCTGACCCTTCAAGGTAACTTTTGCTCCTTACACGTTACGCTGCTCTCCGTGCAGGCGGAGGGTTTTTTAAACATCTGTTTTGTTCCGTTATGCACAATTTTTCGAATACATTTTTAATCGACCTGGTGAGGATTTTATTACTCCTCCCAAGTTTAGCTGTACACTGCCAGTAAAACCGCCATATTCTCCCAAAATCTGATACACCCCGACGAACTAAAGAAGGCAATTTCGCTGTTAAACTAAAACGTGTGATATCCGTGTTTACAAGACGGGCTCCGCGATTAAAGGCAGAATTTTGACATTTTAATCCGTTTAAATGACACTTTGAAGGCCGTTCGAGTATGTGTGGTTCTAAGGTCCAACTACGGTTTTGATGATTTTTCAGTCACTATCAGCTTATGGTGACCACAACCATATCCGGTTTCCCAGAGCAACAACATTTTCCAGTTAGTGAAAAGAATAAACAAACAAATAAAATGTATCAATGAGGCAAAAACACATTTGTCCTACTCCAGGTAATAACTGGAATAATTATTCCCTCTCTGAAATATGACTCACCATAAACCATAAACTGCAGAAATGTGAGTGGGAAGGAGAGTGAATATTTATGCGTATGGATACGCGTATGTCTCGGAGTTGCTCAGCTAAGTTAGATTCCTTTGTGTTTTCCTCATTTAATTGCGGGAAACTTTATAATTTGTACATGAAAGAGCAGTTCTGGTAACACTCATGCTTTGTATTCCACCTTATGATGCACAGGCTGAAATATACCTTATTATTGGTGGTGGTGGGCTGGGGTTCACAGGGACATCGTTTCTGACGTTATTATAGGTAAATTGTGGAAAGCACAGAATGGCAATTCCATCTCACATTGCCCTAGGCTTGCTTCAGCTGTGTCACTTTGATCCATGAAAAAGAAAGACAGCAAAATTTAATAAAATAAATATTCCCAATATTTAAGCAATTTCCCTCTGCGAATTAATAATAAACATTGTGCCTGGTCAAGGCTTGTTAAATTTTAAAAAATTAATAAGAATCTCATAAGAATGGATTATGGCCATAGCATAACAGGAATGATGTCAAGTTTATCAGCAGGTGCTTAATTAAACCTGTGGCACCAAAATACTGGATTGTTACAGGTCATTAGAGAGACAAGCCGGACAGAAGACCAAAATGCTCGAAGACATTTCTGCTGTACCCTTGAACAAATATATTCAGTTTTCAAGAAATACACAGCAGCAAAAAGCAGCTAATTTGTGAGATTGTATCATATATACATAAGTTACTTGAGTCCTCACTGACTACAGCAATAATAATCATGAGTATGAATAATTTCATAGAGTCATAACAGAACATCCGTGGGATATCGCATTACCCAGGATTTGTTTTGAAGGCTTCAGAACTCGCCGTAGGTGGAATTGTTTTGTGCTGTCAATGGAAACCATTAATGTTACCAATGGGACCGGGATTCAACCAATCAGTGATTGACAACACAGAGTTATCCCGCCCACCAGGGGTTTTGCAGTCTCATTTTTCACATCGCAACAAGAAGCCATTCATCTATAGACCATAATATTAATTTTAGAATGTGGAGGGGAGTAACGGTTTATAAGCAACATTAGGTGGCATTTATAATACATAAATATTACAATATTATGCACAAATAATAATACATTATAGTCATCCACAATATATCCATCCACACATTGCCATTAGATTTCATCAGTATAGCAAGGAAGTTGACTATGTCTAAGGAATAAATTTCATTTGGTATAATCTGAAAATAATCCAGAATCCACAACTTTTGCTGCTGTCCTATAGGCACATCCATATAGGCCTGTTTAGAGGCATTGACCCCCAGAGTCACTCATGGGGATTTGTGCTGGTGTGATGACATTCTTACTAAGGCCTTACTGTTGGTAGCAAACTGTTGTTCCATGGTGATTGGGTGACCCCCCAGGCAATACCACAGGCACTGCTAACAAATGGTTGAATCCTGTTCTCTTCACCATCTATAGTTTTACTTTCCGACGACGGTGATTGTAATTTCTTGTGTATTTTAGAAGCGTCGAGTGCAAATGTTTCAGATTATCGGCATAGCATTTCAGAGGACAAAAATAAGCAAATATTCCCGCTTTTGAAGTTAGAATCATGGGCTCTGACTGAACATTGACTACGACGACAGCTTCCTTTCCTGCCTGAAAATATTATTTACTGCTCTGTGTCTGCTCAAGTGTTATTTTAACCTGGAGAATTAACTGTAGATTAAGCATACAGTAGGTGTCAGAAGGGAACCAGTGTACTTAGACTGCAGAATCAGATTTCAGAATTCCACATTTAACACAAACTTGAAGTGATTAAAATGGGCAACACACTTGATCCATCAGTAATGTTCCCACAAATGGGAGAATTTTAGCTTTTTAAAGAAACTTAACAGTGAAAAGGCCTCTTTTTTTTGGCAATATTAGACAGAACAGTTATTACAGCAGGCTAGACATTACTTAAATGTTACTTAAATGTTGCTTGGTCATTCCCTCTGTCCTTGAAGACTCTTATGAATGCACTTTATTTAGTTGTGCTAGTTATTCCTCACTCAAATAGTTGAAGACATTTAAGGCGAAGTTCGTTATTTTTAATGCAGGAGCTGCACAATGCAGATATCATGTATTGCTGTTATGGATGGTCCTGCAGCCTTGTAGCAGATGCGACACAAATTTCCATGTCTCTAACTTTCTTGCGAAGCTGCGTCTGCATGTAATGATTTAACAGTTATCCCATTGGTGGCGGTAACCCGCCAATGGGATAACTGTTAACTGATAACCCGAGCAGAACCACAGTATTAGATCACCATAGGCGCATGCATTTGTGAGTGGAGCGCAGAGCAAGGCGGAGCAGGGGAACATGGGAACGGAATCGCAGGCTGCGAGGGGATAGATGGAAAATGCAGTATGTGTGCTCCCGGCCACTCTTCTGGCCCCGTGCTGCGGGGAAGACGTTGCCAGGTCGCCGAAGACACACTGGGTCCCATACCACCAGGTGGCGATATCACATTTTCCACCCGCTGGGCCAGAATGCTCATTCAGCTGCCCTGTCGGATGGAAATGCCACCCACCAGAGGGTGTGGTCCACGCACAAGATACGCCGGGATGGAAGCATGTTCAGAACCACGGACAGCTCTGCGTGCTCCGGGCCGTGTCTTAATCACTGCTGACAAGACCGCCCCCAGCACCAGCTCTCGAATTCAGCAGCACGGGAAAGGCGACCTGGGTATTCCTGAGGGTGGCGTCGAGGCTCGTTAGCTGCTGGGGTCTGGGGAACCGGAAGCTCGCTGACCTTCTCTTTTATTCACACCCCAGACGCCGGCTCCTAAGTAGGGCCCGTCCAGCTGGAGACTGACTGGGGGACTGGAGCGAAGCCGACAGCTCACATCCTGCTCTGGACCAGAGTGCGGCCCTGTTACTGAGACACACACACACACACACACACACACGCACTCTCTCTCACATACGCGCACTTTCACATTTCTGAATATTGCAGCGTGTGGCTGAACCACCGGCAGATGGACTGGCGGTGCGTTCCAAGTGTATCCCGCTTTTTGCCCCGTGTTCCCGAGGATAGACTCTGGATCACGTCAATCCTGATGGGATAAGTGCTTACTGGAAATGGATGGAGAAATAGAAGGGCGACTTTTAATATTTTATGTGTGTGTTTTTCAGAACATATTACGAGCAAATCACTCTTATTTGGTACATGACGAATTGGGGGGAAATGATATAATGGCAATTGCCTTAAGATAGGAGGAAACAAACTTGCATCTAAATGGATATGAGCTTATGAGATGAAACACATGCATTTAAAGGCTCTTCAGACGCCTGACCTGGATTTTTTTTTGCCACTCTCTTCCCGTCGCATAGGGTTCGTGCGTGTCCCGTCCGAGGCAATTAATAATTTAATGCCACATTATTTTTTCAAGAGGGACGGGTTAGGATTTTGCATCCTGATAATCTGGAATACGGACTCATCCTAGTCTTATTTAAAAAGGGAGAAACGACACAAGGAAAAAGAATATGACAGCTTCTGTCTAGGACTCATTAAATGATTTAGAAACATAATACTAATAAAAATAATAACAATATACAATGATAGTCCATGATCAGTTACAACCATGTAATGATTACCATTAATTAAAGGCAAAGCAGCGGCTCATTCGGGGTCAGTATTGTTTCAAACCTCCGGGGTGGGGGTTCTCCTGGGTGGGGGTTCTCTTGCGTGGGTGTTTTAACTCTGCACTCTCTGTGTGTAGAGTTTTCACCTTCTCCATCTGTTGCAAGGCTTTCATTGGGTACTTCAGCTTTCTCCCGCAGCGTAAAGATTTGCAGTAAGGTTAAGCTGCATCTCTACAATCGCCCATAGTGTATGGCTCTGTGTGTGTCTGTGTGTGTGTGTGTGTGTGTGTGTGTGTGTGTGTGTGTGTGTGTGTGTGTGTGTGTGTGTGT
>JAACJT020000095.1:3801967-3824197 GCA_009936485.2 Gymnarchus niloticus | reverse complement strand
AAAACATGCATTGAGCTGTATGGGTGAGTGGATTAAAACATGCATTGAGGTGCAGGGGTGAGTGCATAAAAACATGCATTGAGCTGCAGGGATGAGTGCATAAAAACATGCATTGAGCTGTATGGGTGAGTGGATTAAAACATGCATTGAGGTGCAGGGGTGAGTGCATAAAAACATGCATTGAGCTGCAGGGATGAGTGCATAAAAACATGCATTGAGCTGCAGGGGTGAGTGCATAAAAACATGCATTGAGCTGCAGGGGTGAGTGCATAAAAACATGCATTGAGCTGCAGGGATGAGTGCATAAAAACATGCATTGAGCTGCAGGGATGAGTGCATAAAAACATGTATTGAGCTGCAGGGGTGAGTCCATTAACATGTCAGATCTGATGTGGAAACAAACAGTAAATCACTGGACATTGTGTGCCAATCCACTATATCAGCATTCTGAAAGAAAATTACAAAATAATCACTTTTCTGTAAGACTATGCAAATGGAGGCATGCTTAATAAGTATAAGAATGAGTATTAAACTATTTATATGCAATGAATTATAATTACTGTTGTTCTTCTTCTTAGCAGTAGTAGTGGCAGGTGAGACAGCAGTGAGTCAGTGAATTAACTTTATATTAAATCCATTCTGGTCCAACAGACAGGATGGACAGATATCCAAAGCAAGAATCTTCTCCGAGACCAAGGTTTAAACTTGTCCACTGTTTTACAACTTTAGACAAAGGCTAGATAATAATGTAGAAATGGTTTAAAGGAATATGGAGGAAAATCTGAACAAAAATGGCAGAAAGAAAGGGCAGCACGGTGGCTCAGTGGGCAGTGCTGCGGCCTCACTCTTGTAGAGTTGGGTGTTCGGATACCTGATCTGTGTGTGGGGTTTGTATGTTCTGCTTGTGTTGAGTAGGAGGTTTCTCTCTGTAGTCGAAACCCACCCCACCAACAAACATCTTCTCCTGTCGTCTTAATATTTAATTTCTCTAATCTCATTAGTAGTTCGACTACTTGGCTCATGTTCATTTTAGGGAGTGTTTGTTCATTGCACTGCCCACGCTATTTTGAAAATGCCTGCAGCTTGTGATGTAAAACAAACATAAGGTACGGCTAAGAAGACTTCCTCCTACCAAGACCTTGGAAGCTTACCGATCGCCGATCCACCACCTTGAAAGAAATTTGGAAAAAGGCATCGGTGTTCTAAGACTTTATGACATGCCGATCCCATCAGCCTTTCGAGTCACACAATCGAACTGAAACCAAATCTTATTGAGAAGTATCAGTCAAATTTTTCTCTTCTCTTGTCAGAGGTAAAAAATGCTAAAAAAACAAAAGTTTACAGAACAGGTCTGAATGACCAATACGTTTAAATGGCTAGAGTTAAAGACTTAAAAAAATATGTAAATAAGTTATTAAATATGACTGGCAACATTAAGCCTCTCAAGAACAGTCTGAAAAATGGTTTTAGTTTGTATTTAATGCTATGGCATAATAAGTACTTATGGTGCGTGTATCACACACTTTATTAATGATCTAATTTCTAGTTCATCCATGGTTCATCGTAAAGTGACTAAAATATGGATTTTTACTAATACTAAACTAGGAAATGCTTTAATTTATGCTTGTATGTAACGACCATCAATTAAAGAATTTGGAATTTTTTGGAAGGGCATTTATTTTGACCTGGATTAGAAAAACATTCCACACAATAATAATAATAATAATAATAATCATAATACCGATTGCTTATTTTGTATAATTCATTTTTTAAAACCAAGATGATTTGATTTTAATATCATCTTTTAAAGAAAAAAGAATTAGAGAACTCAGCTAAAAGAAAAAAAAATAAATCAATATTCCTGTTAGGAAACTGGATAAATTTCCAGCAGTCTATTAAAAGGTCAAATTATGAAAAGTTATTCTTATAAATCATTAAAAATTCTATAATGAATTTAGTGGAACTGAAATTCACAAACCCATTTCAGGCAATTTTCCTCTCACCATACATCAAGGTTTGGCATGTTCTGTTTCATTTGCAAGCACATAAACCAAGAACTTCACCTGAATTGTTTGTTTGGATATTTGACACGTATAAAAGCATCAATACTGGTAAAATTAAACGTCACAGTATGTTACCTAGCAATGGGACAAAGGAAGCTTCAAAACCTGTGTTGGGTGGGAGCATCACAAGCTTTGATTGGTAGTTTAGCGCTAGCATTGATTGGTTAGTTCAGGATACTCCCACCCACCATGGGAGTAGAAGCTTCATTTATCTCCAGCATTGATTTGTTAGTTCAGGATACTCCCACCCACCACAGGTTTTGAAGCCTCGTTTGTTCTATCACTAATGTCATCTGCATTCCACAGAAGAATACGCTAAGTGAAGCTGTGGTTAATAATGAATGAACGATTACAGCCAAGTGATACTATTGGCTTTTATGTCGACTGACAAGGGTGCAGTATTTTAGCATTTTAGCATGCCCCTGTCTGCTGCCATAGGCCCAGCCTCAATCCTTCTAGGTCTCTAGTCACGCATGGGTTCTCATGGCAGGAAGAGGGGCTAACTCAGGCTCCAATAGTGTAGAGGAGCTATTGTTAAGGGAGATGGTAGCTGTTTTCCATTCTTCTTTGATATCTGCTGTGTGCCACACCCTGGTACTTAAGGTCCATGAACGTGTGCACATAATTAGTCCTGTAGGTGTTAGTTATGTAAGAAATGACCATCAGGGATCGCAGATGCACTACTGAGCACTGTTAAAGAGGTACATTCAGTCGAAAAATTTTTAATCGTTAAATCGTAACAAAATCAAAAGCTGGCTGATACAAAAATAATTTTTCTACCTTATCTGAGTATGAGATCTAAAACACCTTGCTACTGGTCATGAATGCCTCGATGATTTTGGTAATCCTATTTTTTTGGACCTTTTCAATAGTGTAGCTTGTGGCTAGGCTGATGCCCTGCTTGCTTTGGCCAAAGCTAAATCTGTTAATGGCGTCATCTGTATGCCAAGGCCTCTCGGTGAGGTTCGCATTGCCTCTCCTTGAAGCTTCCACTCATCATAACACTGAAGTCCAGGAAAAGAGAGCAATGACCCTGCTTCCAGGCAGCAGTGCCATGAAACATAGGTTATTATCTGACGTCCGACTCTGGTGGAGCACCTCGCTCGAGGAGTTGCTCTCCTCAAATCTCCGACATCAAAGGCAACCCCCCCCCGCACCTCTGAGCTGCGACGGTGTTGTGAAAGACGTCACTTTTTGTTTTATAGATTGGCAGCCGCCGAGTAATTTTCTTCCCATTATGCAGCCAAAGACGTTTGTCCTTTCATAAACATTGACAGTTCATGAGGTTATAATATATTGCGATCAATCGGGCTCTTTTTAATATCACCACCGATAACCTCCTTATTGCTTTCCTACAGACATGACAGGACTTCTTAAAAGCCTCACATTAACACGTATCAAAGAATAATTATAGCGAGTGTCATTACGATAATGTCGTGTTTTTCTGTGGCTCCTTTTATTTTCTTTTCGACTTTGTCCTTTCTGTTTTCTGAAAGGATTAATAGCCACAATTTGGCATTGTTAAAGCTTTTTCAGACACAATGAATTAGACAGAAACGTTTCCTTTTGTGTAACTTAAGACGTGGATTTTAGCTGCCCTCGAGAAAAAGCGCATTTGAGTAAATGGAGCCTCTGAGAGCCATAGATCTTTGAAGTGCCTTAATAATTGTGTGTGTGTGTGTGGGGGGGGTCCTCAGCACACATTTAACAGAGGCATGGAGCTGAAATCGAGGATTACAGCAATCAGCACCTCATATACAATCCATGCTCCTTACTGCAAGACATTTATATTCTGAGTAAACTAGTGCTTGCTCGTGTGTCCTCGAATCCATTTCCTTGCGATGCGGGCATCCGAAACGACTGATGTTTTTTGAGATTCTGATTACTGGCTTACTGTGTCTGTAAATTTGGAATGCACGGGACTTGTGGGGGGAGGTGTGGAACAGGCTTTTTCACTCCCGAGAGCGAGGGCTCTTCGAAAGCGCGCCAATCAATATCTAAGTCATTCTGCAAAATGAGACGCACAGCGCTGGGGCCGCCTCTTCGAAGTGAAGTTTTGTGTTCTTTTAAAATTAAGTGAACGGTTTTTCATGGTGTCCTCCCGGGCAGCTGTGAGCCTGTGTAATGTTTACCAGAAAATTGCACCTTGTGTACGGAAACAAACGAGGCATCGTTCGACACGGATCCAGTTGCAATGCTATTTTCTTATTGGGGCACAGGAAACAAATTGAAGAGCTATATTTGAAGAGAATTCAGCATGAAAATGATTCAACCAGCTTTTAGAAATTTCGTCAAGCATTTTGTCAGTAGTGATTATGTGAATCCCAGAATTCACTTTATTTTTTTCCTTTGATATTGAAATTGTACACAGAAATCCCAGGCATCCTAACAAAAGTTCACCATGGGCCCCTGCACCTGGACTGTTGCCATGTTCCAGGGCTCCTGACCACTTTGGGGCCCTTGGAATTGTCCTAACCCCCCCCCAGCCCCCTTACAGCTCCCCTGATTATACAACAAATGTACAACCCAATAATGAATGGGGGGTGGCACACTAACGTTGTATTTGGGGGGTCTATATTCTAGTAATGCAGTTATAATATCTAGTGGTCACCACGTCTACTGCCTGGATATACTTCACAAGTGACCAGGATATTGCATCAGCTCATCGGTTAGTGTTCTATAAATACACGCAAACCTATAAATACCTGCTACTCTGCAGAGCTGGCATCTCGTTAAGGGCGTCCCCTGCCTGGTCTCCTGTTCTTCCGCTGATGGACCCGGGCTCCTCGATAGCTGATTATGGATGATGGATGGGTAATGCTCAATATAAAAACCAAATTAGAATGAGGCATTCCTTTTATCTTTCAGTTCATTGGTCACTATTTCTAATGAGGCCCAGAGGTTATAAAACCTGCCAATACATGGCTATGAACAGGTGTGCTGGTGAGATGGAGACTGGGCTCCTTTTTTTAAATTAAACGACAATGACTTTTTGATTTGGCGTCATTGGGAAAGACATTTTCAGCAGTTCCATCAGGCGGAGTATTGTGTAAAATGACAGAATGGGTGTAAGCAGAATATATGTAAAACAGCCATTTAAATTGTGACTCTGGACTGCCTCCTCCAGCATTAAGTATGATTATTATCTGAGGTTGTGCTTGTCTGGTAGGGTTTTTGCCTGATTGGATTCTGGGAACTTTTTTTTAACAACAGAACTACAGCAGAGCACTGCTGAATTTTTAATATAAAAATCAATGGTTCTTCTTCTTGTTTTGAATTTGTAAAAGAATACTCAATTTGTACATGTAAACCCTGCAACACTTTATTTAAATTTTTCTCAGACGATATTTGCAGTTGCTTTCCGTTACCAATAACGTGTACAATTTTTCTTTAAATCCTTACATTCCTATTATTCTGCAGGAGAGGTCAAAGCAACATTTTTACTTGTGAAAACTTTTATGCGGTCTATTTAATCACTTTGACAAGGCATACAGAAGTTGGTAAATATTTAACTTACTCTGACTCATATAACCCAGGTCCTGGAAGGCCACAGGCTTACAGGGTTTAGGAAATCATTTTTCATGTATTCTAATTAACCCTCATTTGGCACTTGAGAACTCCAGGTCACCTAATATAAACCCCGGTAAATGAAAAACTAAGTTTGAGCAAAAACTAATCAGTACTCCTACAATATTCCTTCCTAAAGGTGTGGTCATGTGCTTTTTTTTAATCCAGATGCACCAACTAGCAAATGTGCATAACTCATACGAGACATCATCAAAAACAACCTGCGTTTTTTTCACTGGAAAAAAATAAATGATCAATATGCATTCACTATTTCCCCCCATTTGGCATGAAAACTTTGAGTTAGTACACAACTATTGAGGTGGAAAAGGTCAGGTGCTTAGTTAGTGGTTGAATGAAGTGCATCCATCCGTCCCTCTGATCCATCTAACTGCCTATCCATCCATCCCTCCATCACCACTTACCTAGGCAGGCTAACGGTAAACCTGGGGTTTATCCTGAGAAGCATGGGGCATTTGGCATGGGACGCTCTACACCAGATGCCAATCCAATGCAGGCCACGTAGTCTCATGCACACACGCCAACATTCATGATGTGTTATATAAAGACACCAATTCACACAACTGCACATTCTTGTTCTTCGACTGAGAACAGAAAGCAGCATGAGTGTGTAGAGAAAACACATGCGTGCACGCACACACCAAACCTGGGGTCATACTGTGCCATGTAAATGAGGTAAACAATTGCATTGTCATGGCAGTGTATTATTTGTCATTGATCAATAAAAACTCTTAAAGAGTATTTCTTAGACAATCCTGAGGCATGTATGAGAAGTTCACCAAACGTAGTTTGCACACTTTAAAGACCCAGAAAGCCTCACTGTTGTCGATAAGCTGCTTAAGGCACCCATGTTGCACCACACTTGTACCCATTTCTCACTTTACGGTGTTTGGTTGCAGGCGGATGCGATGCCCCCTAATGTATTCAAAGCTGAGGCAAGCGTACACCAGGCAGTAACCGTTCTCTCACTTTTCAGCTAACACCTTCGCTTTTAAACGGCTGAGCTTAGCAGATCCAGCTTCCAGATGGAAGCGTAAGGGCGTGGACAGAGGGTGGAGGCAGAGGCGGAGAAGAGAATCAGCCCAACCAGCAATTTCATTTTTTTTTTCCCCTGTTCTTATAAAATAGTCTCAACTGAGCAAAACACACTTCAAATCAAATATAAAAATAATCTGTGAAAAATGAACAAAATAGCAGTATACAGCAAACTTCTCCCCATGCTGGTCTCTGTTTTACCTGGGCTAGCGGCCTAATACAGCCTCTTATAGCTGTAGCCCCACCCCTATGCTAACATCACTGTACACTCAAAAAAAGATCATGCAAATCGTTCTCAGAGGAAAAATTACATCAAACAAAAAACAAACTTCAAAACAAAAAACACATCTTTTTTCTCCTTTGATAACAAAATACTTATTTTTACGATTACTGAAAGCATCCTCCCTGCTACACGGAAACACCCCTGTACAGTTGGTAGCTCCTAATAATTTAGATGGTGACTACAGAACAGTTTAGGGACAAGCTTTTTGAAAAACTTCAATAAATTGTGATTACTCTTAACAGCCAAATGAATGTGTTAATTGTAAATGACAAGCAGCAAATGCATGGCCTTTCCCGGCACCCCAGTCTGGCTGAAACTGTGCTCCCAGCATGCCGGTCACATCTCGGTATTTGACAGGAAGACTAACTGAATGTGAGATCTCCATATGCCTGGAAGTAACATCCTAGTGGGTCAAAACAGAAAAGGTCAGATCCGAATGAACACCCTACATAAAAGGGATTAGAGCCCAAGCTCAACTGAAATTTTCCTGCAAGGTGCAGCACTTGCTGTGTAAATCTTTTTCACAAATTTACATTTAGCTTATGAAGCAATAAAACACTAAGCGTATAAAATCAGCAAATGCACAGCATATACATTTAAGGTGCACTACTTTCGGAAAGAGGGCATCGCGGTACAAAGAGAGTCTCGCGCATGAGTTGAGAATGAATCTGGCATATTTTCCAGTGATGACATGAAAATGAGATATGAAAAAAGATACGCGTGAACTAGCAGGAGGCAGGACAAGGGCACACAGCTAGAGATGGTGTTTTTTATGTTGGGATGGCAATTAATTTGGAGCGCAGCGTTAAGTTTGCCCTCTTAATGACGTCTAGCTGGCTGCTGTTTGGAGGACTAATGGGCTGTATTTATAAGCCAGCTGGGTGGAGAGACGGGACGGAGCCTGGGATGAGAAGGAGATGGTGGGGTCTCATTGAACGCGACCCGGACTCTGAGAAGCAAAACGTTGACGGAGTCGAAAGGCTCACTTTAAAAGTTCTGATTGTTTTAGTTGGTTTTTGTTGCTTCTGCTCGAATCGTCCACCTCAGTGCCTGTGTTTGACCCATTGTGGTAATGCTCCCTGAAAACCTGAAACAGGCTGTACATAAATTTTTGATTATTCTCAGTCTTACGTGCTGCTAATTGCTAAGTCAGTAAAACAAATCAAAATCCAGCATGCCTATAGATGTCAGTCCCACATTTTGCCAATTGAAAATTCAGGCTCCCATTAGCATAGTGCCTGTGTTGAACAGCAATTGATTATTTTTTCTTTTTTCAAATTTTACTGATCACTGCGTGCATGTCAATTATTGTCACTGAATTCGCCGGTGATTATGTTGCAATTGCTGAAGGACGCCTTTCTGAACCATCGTGTGTGTGTATGAATATTACAGCTTACATAACGTAGCTCGTTAGATTACTGTGCACATACAAGAAAAAGCAGACCATTACTGCAGACAAGGAAAATTATTAAATGTGGGAAACATCTGGTTTAATTACGCGATGCCATCAATCAATGCCAGCGAAGGAATAGTAAGGAATATTCTTTGGGTACAACCCAGCTTCAGACTTACCAATAACATCCACACTGTGAAAATGATACCATGTGACCTGGCACAAGCTAGGTTCAGTAAACATTTTAACAATAGCAGCCCGGTTAAAATCGAGAAATCACAAGCGTTCCCTGGATAACCGTAACCTGGATATCGGCGTGTCCGCCTTCAGGTGTGAGGACTGTTTAAACAAACTGTGCATCGCGTGAACAGCATTTAGCGATCAACCTACGGTGTCACATTTAAGTGTTGTTTGAACAGCCTAAATGCAACATCAGTTAACCAAAGTACTGGCCCATAAATTTGGAGGGGGAAAAAAAAATGACTACGCTCAAAGTTACGTTATAGGAATTTGAAATGCTTGAAATGAAGGACGTACATTTTGACATTTATAAACAACTGCATAACATGAGCAAATAACAATACATGTCAAACGACATCAGAGACTAGCGACGGAACAAATGAGGCTTCACAACCCATGGTGGATGGGGGTATCATTTAGCGCCAGCATTGATTGGTTAGCTCAGAATACTCCCACTGCCTATGGGTTTTGAAGCCTCATTTGTCCCAGTACTATGAGAGACATATAATGTACAAAGTCTACAATGTAATCCATATAAATGCAAGTTTTTAGCATGTATGCTGAATCAAAGATCATGTTGGGTGATGATAATGAATAATTAAAGATGTGCCAAAACAAGTGAACTGACTGCATTAGCTTTTACCAAAGGCCAAAGTCTCTGAAAATGCAATGGAAAAAATTAGAAAAATCGATGAATAATACAAAAGGTTACCTTTTTATCCTCCTTCATTGTGGTACATTGGCCAGCGAGGGTGGGAGATTCCTGTCTTTTCCATAAAGCTCAGAACCTTCTTCTTCTTTTTTAACATCACAAAGCAAAAAAAAAAAAAAAAAAAAGATGAGTCAAAAGGGCACACAACAGGAATCATAATTTATCATAAATGAAAGGGAGATAAATAACCCATATGGCTTCAAAATGCATAAATCATGCTGCCATTTTCACAGTCTTCCTGGGAGGGAGCCTTCCATGATAGCAATTTAGTCATGTGACCAGCGTTTCGGGTCGAGGTGTCGCTCATGCCCCCCAAAATTCACAAACTCACCGGGTCATGAGTCACAAACTCGCCAAGTCACGCCAACCTTTCAGTGCCTGTCCGCCGCTGCAGGCCAGTGTGTCATGCATTTCCAGAGGAACATTAACTCCTCCTGGTTGGTTAACACCTTACGTAATGGACCCTTATCCTCACTCCAAAATTTTGCCTCGGGCAACCTCCTGCTAACCCGCCTACGGCTGCTTAAAAAGAAAAGAAAAAAAAAAAAAACAATTTTGTAACACACTGGTTCATTTGCTGTTTTCCTCATCAGTCCATACCACCCCATTGTTTGAAACAGCTAGAGATGGCACACATGAGGCTTCTAACCCTGTAGTGGGAGGGAGTGTCCTAAACTACCAATCAATGCTTGTAGTTCAGGATACTCCCACCCACCATGGGTTTTGAAGCCTTATTTAGCAGCAGCATTGAATGGTTAGTTCAGGATGCTCTTGCGCACCACAAGTTTTGAAGCCTCATTTGTCCCATCGCTAGAAACAGCAGACAGAAGCATACTGCTGGGCAGGGAATAGGGTATTTATTTAAAGGAGGGATGCATTTGGAGTGGTCCAGGAAGGACAGCACCATATCAATTCCACTTTTTTTTATAGTGCCTTTATCTACACAGTTGTAGGAGGAAAAAGGCCAGAAAACAACAGGGAAAGGAACCAAAAGGTCAGAATAGCTGGGACGCCATGGCGGAGGATATTATGGGCTCAGAAAGCCAACATCACGCATCTCCATTTATTCAGTGGGAAGTGAGCAGGAAGAGGGTGAAAAGTAGAACAGACAAGAACTGACTTTTGCATGAGCTTCACAGTCTACTTCTCTTCTGGCCCTCCACCAACACTCTGAACACCGTGTCAGGGCGGTGTGTAATTAGCTCGCTCCTAAGTTAGCTTAACGAGGCCTCAGTCAGGTGTATCAGTCAGGAGGCAGCAGGTGGGACAGTCACAGCTGGCCGATCACCACGACTTCCTTTGGAAGGAGATATCTTTAAAAAAATCATGGAGACTATCTTGCAGTTAATGGGAATTGACTGAATTCTGGATAAATAGAGGAACAGATGGAAAAAAAAAAATCTGATTACTTTTTCTTAAACCAGACATTGTGGATTCTCTGCATTATATAACACTTTGACTTACATCAGCAGACACCAAAATGGACAGACTTGTAGGTCTATTACTTCTGTAGTTCCTCTTTCTAAATTCTGCTGTCCTGGCACTTTGTAACATTGTCTAAATGTTGCGTTGGGTCATAGCCACCTTACGAGAGACTTTGGGGGTTCCTGAGAGTTGAATGATTACATCTGTCCCTCATTTGTGACTAAACAAACTCTCATTTGGTGCAATCTGTTTCTTTTCCTAGCAAACCTGACCAGAATCCTGATAAGCATCACAAATCCTGTTTAGATGTATTAGTTTTACTAATAATTTCTTTCTTTCTTTTACAATTTCCTAACATGTCCTACATCTGTCCCTGTACGCCCTGCGAAGGGAACCATGTACCCTTCCTCAATCACTTATCCTGACTGGCCTCACTAAGTGGGCTTGGACCCTATCCCATGTTGCAAAGGGCACAAGGCTGGCGTTAATCTTGTGCCGGATGCTGGTTCATTTCAGCGCACATACAGATGAATGTACGGTATAGGTTATTTAGTGTCTATTAGCCTTACTGTGTGTCTTTGAACAGCAAGAGGAAAACTGAAGAAACATGAATGACACGGACAGGACATGCAAGCCCCACACATGTACGGCAGTGGTGGAATTCGAACCCCAAACCCTGGGGGTGTGAGGCAGTGATTCCCACGGCACCACCATTATCATAACTAAATGACTAATAAAACCAATGCCCACATCTGTCTTTATAATAGTCAGAAATGGATCAGGTTGGTTCAAGGTGAGAATGACTCAAATTTATCTATGTTTTAACACTATGTATATTCGTATTTTATTTATCTACAGTGCTGGTTGCTACTGGTAATCATGGCCAGGTGCTGGACACAGGGAACTGGGACCAGTTTAGCTGTGAAAGCTTATGTAACAGGTTATCTAACCTCCTCACACTACCTCAAGTAAGACATCGTAGGTCAGTTAAGTACAGATAATCACTTGAAGGTGGCAAGGCTTACAAAAAACCACCGAGCCATGTGACCAAGGCTCGTGCCGGTATCCCACAAAGCAAGGAAGAGGACTAGAGTGAGAAATGATCAAAAGGGCAGCGAGGGCGTGTCATGCTCCTCCATGTCATTGTCCCCCTCCCATGCCATCCACCTGCCATCCGACGATAGGAGCCTTCCGGCCTAATGAGCACAAGCTGCGGCCTCTGTGGTTCAACACCGGACAGCTGGCTGTCTCCTCCGGTGGGATCTGTCACATGATTGGCCAAGCGGCCAACTAGATCGCGTCTTGACTTGGGTTGCCCGGGGAGGTTCACGCACCTTTCAGTCTGCTCTGAGCGTGCTATTTTCTGATAGTGAGTTTCTGGTTCACATTATCAAAACCTTGGCCTGTTTTACCGTTTCATTAGCAGTTGGATAGGCCGAAAAGCATGAAAGCTTGAAATAATTATGATGCAAAAGCATGCCAGGGAGTTATAAACCTGTGAAGATAAAACCATAAACAAAATCAAAGAAAGATGAGATTAAAGCGGCAAATCAGTTAAAGAAAACAATTTTTTTCTTCATGTGCCGTAAATCAAACAACCAATGTCATGACTTTATGCAGGCCCATGGTATGGTGAGTAATTTTCTTTCAGTGTGATTGAACAAGATTTTAGGGAAGAAAAAAGAAAAGTCAAAGAAATAAAGTCGATCATTTGATATTTGTTGTCTATAGAGAGCCAGATGTTCCCTGCAAAGCCAATCTCGCCAGGCTGCACAATACAATAATCTCAACGCTTACCATGTGAAACGACGGCCTTTCAATCGAATTTTCCTGGCACAGAGTTGAAAGAAAAGGGGAAGGTGAGAGGGGAAATAACAGTCCAACAGTCATACGTAGAAAACAAAATGTGCTGTGAAAAATATGCTTCCATTTATCACTCTCTGTTATGACAAGTGAGGTAGCATTTGGGATTCTTTTAAAGAACACATTTGTTTAGGTCCAAAAAAAAAAATGTAAGCTGTTCAACAGCCCTGTCTGGATCCATCCTTTATATATTGTATATATTTTGAAATTTACCCACTTCTCATGTAAGCCCTTTGTCAACAGGAGAGTTGATGATCACAACCCTGGTCTGGTTCTCCGTGCTTTCAGGCAGAGGGACGCTTACACAATGAGAAGTCCATTCACTGTGATTGACACCACATGGTACATATCAATAGATAATGGTCTGCACAAATAGTCGGAGATGGCTTTCATATTTATTGAAAGCAGTGTCTAATTTAAAAAAAAAATTATCTAGGTCGATATAATAAGAGATCTATTATCTTAACCAACACAGAGGACGTAAATGGCTTTATCGTGGACTTTGCTAATATACAAAATTCTGCGGATGTATCTAGCATTTATGTTTTGCTAAAGCAGTGTTCCAGTTTTTATGGCGATTTCACCTTCTTAAGCTTTAAGCTTAACATTTCAGGACTCCTCTTGGCAGCGTTACGGCACTTACCTTAGCCAAACGTAGCGGCTCTTTCCATGCCAAGCAGGCCACGATAACCAGCCTCTCACTACTCAGCTTGCCAGTTATAGCAGGTTCGCGGTCCCGGGTGAATCGTACCTGCATTTTTTCCTGCTTGTTTATCATTTTAATCAAATCTGCTGCCACGGAAAGTAACGAGCATTGTGTAATTTTCTCCTTCTTCAGCATAGTAGTTATTGTGCCCAGCTGTTGAATTGCAAAACCTTCCCTCTAAGCAGAGTCCCTGTTCATTTATTGCCAAGCCAACTAGATGTAGAAGTGTCGAGATTCACGTACGCAAGTTACAAACTACCTGTAAATGCAGTTAACAGCCGTTCATTAACTTAGGTTGCTCGAGAGAGTTACAGTGTCATCCTCTATTAATGCCGAATTAACCTCTTCTCGTTTCATGATCGTTCCGCACAGATTGATTTTTACCTTCTATTTAACAGCTGACAAGCAATTGTCATTCATGGAATTGACAGATGACAGCAAAATTCAGTTGAACTTGACACGTTTTGAAACATTATTCACCAGATACCCCGAGGACACTGTTACCCTCATAATCAGAAACAACGGACTCTTCCAAATGACTGTTAGTTTAGGGTCACTTTCTTTCAGTCCCTCACAAATACCGTTTTGCACGTTTTATAGATCTGTTTGTCCGGGGGGGGGGGGGGGGTTCTTCACGCTGCTGTCTATGCAGCCCCCTAAATTTGACTCGACCTACTGTGACGCTAAATAAATCCACGGAGGAAATTGAGAAAGGGCAAAATCCGTTACGAAGGGTTTTAACAAGAGCCATCAAGGCACACATTCGCGGATAGCATCAATTATACTAGGAGATGAGAAGGAACATGGACTTGTTCCGGATACTCATTTCCTGATCTGAGAAGTGCGTTCTGCGGCCCTCGTCAATGTAGCATCTGCCAGAGTGCAAATATTTTGCGGGCTACGCTGTGCGTTGTGGGTAATATAAACTGCCCCCTTTCTGAAGCTGAGGTTTATCAGGCAACAGGCAAAACAGATCATCTCATTTAAGCAGCGTTGCAGCTCTTTTCTGTGTCGTAAAATTATAACAGTCATGGAGATCACGACAGATTAAAGATAGAGCTATCTATTTCAATCATTTCAGAGCCTGTCCAAGCAGTGGACACATTTCAAATAGACACCTTTTCTAATAACTTTGGAATTAAATCTCCTGATTTTAATTTGTTTCTTGTCATGCTCATTTTTCATACATGTAGGTTCATTCTGCTGCAATTATCAACTTGTCTTTAAATGTACACCATGTTCAGATGTTCTACTCCCATCTCTAATTACCTTCAAGTATAATAACCATGACCTTTAAATACCGAAACAATATCCAGAGATCTGAAAATAGATTGGCCCCGTCAAGGTAAAGGGGGAAGAGGTTCTAACAAATTAATCACCAAATTCACTACTTCACTTTCTTGAACTTCCATCTTTGAAGTGATGTGTCATCTTTGCACAGGACGAATATTCTTTGTGATAAACTACCTTTGCGTGCTGGGTGTAATTTGTATGCCACATAATGAGATCTATGCTAAAGACATGTCAAGGCGCTTCAAAACAGATTGGGGCTGAGTAAATACTTTGACAGCGAACACCTGTATGACTGCGGCAAAACATTTTAAGAGGCCGCTGGCAAATGACAAATGTTCAGTTTTTTGTCTTCATGGGCATTACGTTCGAGACCGACTGAAGGTTATGAATAGACCTTCTAAATTAACGAGGGAGTCGACACTATTCAAATAGTAATGTTAATGTATTCACATTCTTTCAGGATTGCCAGAGAATGGCTCACACATCGGTCGTGACAACAGAAAGAATGTGTGACAACAAATGGAACCAAGGTGAGTCCTTTTTGCAAATTATTTCATTGTTTCTTCCGTGAATATAACACAGAGCCAGCCATGCTCTCTTTATTGTTTTGCATGTTGTCTGGATGTTAATCGCTACGTACATTAAAATGAACGTACGCCCTCCCGTATGGCAGATGTAGGTACAATGATGCGTTACCTGCTTGAGTCCACTTCTCTTTGCTGTCGATATGCAACACCATGGTAAAAAATGTAAATACAGCGTGAGAAAATGCGCCCCAATTACCATTCCGTCGTTGGTTTCCAAATAAATTTAGGAAAGACAACAAAAATATTCTTCTAACAGAACGTCCTGAAGGCATAGCTTCCTGTGCTTTGACTAAATTCATTAGTATGTACAATCCAAAGTCTCTGATCTCAGGCTACAGGTTTTCGTTTAGCAATTTCAAGAATATATATAAATGAGTGTAGGCTCTCGTTTAAAGCATCCCTAAACTTCGTAATATTCTCGTAGGCTTCGCAAAGGACACCCATTCATTTTGTAAATTCACACCACATTCGCTCCGCTTTCGGTAACCTCACCAGGCAGAGCAGAAAGCCAAGCCGAAGCCTGTGAGAATTTTTACCTTCCAGTTACCTTTCCACAGGTGCGTTAACCCTCAGTGCACGACTCCCATCCACCTGCTTTAAATGTCGCCAGAAGGACTCTCACAAGCCCTTGGAACTAGTCTCATCCCAGACAGCCTGTTGGCTGACCTTTGCCGTGCAGCACTAGCTGACTTAGCAAATGCCTGAGTGATAAACCCACCTCACTTCTAACCATTTTATCAAGGAAATGATGAAATGGTCAGCGGGCACACAGGGCTGGGCAGCCAGTTGGCCTTGGTATCCCACTGATGTTTTTATTATTATTATTATTATTATTATTATTATTATTATTATTATTATTATTATTCTCCCCCAACCCCTCAGTCACCTTCTAACTTTTTAAAATTTGTTTTTTTTGTTGTTTTTTTTTTTTTAACATATACAACTTTAAATTCACTGGCTTCCATCTTTAATCTTGCTGGAAGCACCAGCTGCTTAAAACTTAGCTGTAAAGCGTCATTAAATCCACGTGAAGTGACACAATATGAAACTGGAGTCAGATTAAAGTGTCAGCCTTTGCTTCCTAACATATGCATCCATGCAGATCATTTCTGCGTTATTCTCCGTTCTGTGCCCTGGGCTTCCTGAGGTGGGCTGCAGGCATACCTTGACCCTATTCCAGATCAATATGGTATTAAAAATGGATGGATGGGTACCTACCGACATATGTAATCTTTCAAACAAATAAAAGGGAAAATATCACGACAGTGTCCAACATACCTTTGTTGGTTTGGATAAAGTAGTCCGGAGACATGAAACAAAGCACAAAAAAATCTCCTCGTAAAAATGTATCCCATGCAATTCTGACCAGAATAAGTGGATAAAAGACTGACATTGCTTTCGGAGTGTACGTCAGCTTTGGGCCCTCTGCTGTGTACCGTAGCCAGGCCAATTTTAATATGGATAGATGAATGGACAGATGGATTGAAAATGTATCGCTATAAGTCAATGGTCCTCAGGACCCCCCCAGCCAGTCTACTTTAATATTATTTTCCACCACCTACATAGCTAAACTTAATTGTCATTTGCTGATAGTGTTCCTGATTACCTGGCTTAGATGCTCCGGTGCTGGACTAGAACAAAAATGTGGACTGGCTGGAGGGGCAGGAGGACTGAGTTAAGAACCACTCCTGTTTTTTTTCAGCCTCTTCCATGCAGGTTTATAATTTTGAAAGGTAAAGATCAAATCTGATCAAATTTAAATCCGCAATCTGGTCTGTTAGGTTGCATTCAGATCCTCTCTATCACACCCGCAGGGTCCACTCTCATAGCTTGAAGATCATGCAAAGTTGCAGCTCGTCACGGTTCTCATCGTTCCTGTGCTTCAGTATGGCCGCATTAAATATTAAAAAGGCTTTTGATTTAATAACATTTTTTTATTTGACCAGCTGTGATCACTGGACTAAATGTTTTTTTTTAATCTCCGCTGATGTCTGAACAGAATAAAACACACCACTCCGCTTTGCCTTTTAATTAAAGCATTTAGGATGTCTTTGGTGGGAAGTATACAGTATGTTCCGTACATAGACATGTTAAGTCTCGCTGTTTACCCATGAGACTCACGATTTTTGTGGTATCTGCTACCTCACAGCTGTGAGAGGTGAGATCTCAGAGATTTTTGAGGGTAAGCCAACCCCCATGTGCACAAATTTTGTGGTTTACCAGTGAGATCACTATTTTATACTGTTTTTTTTAACAGCGGTCTTGCTATTTTGAGTGCAGCTAGGTTGACGTGTATGTCTGCCCAAAATATAGACAACTTCACCTTTGGTATTTCTGATTCATTCAAACAAAATGTGTGTTAAATCCCTTTGTTATCCACAGCGTGTCCATTACATCCCACCGTGTTGGTGGTGCCAAACTCCATGCAGAAAGGCAGCAGGAATGGAGTGTTTGAACATTTGGAATCACCTGGGTAGATCAAACCAACAAGCCCCTTGGCTCTAAGTAAGCTGATGAACGTTGGTGTCCACGTGGTCAACCTGCAGACAGGGAATGTTAAAAGTGACTGTCACAGAAAATGTGTATTTTGTTACACTGTGGCTGAATCTCAAAAGAAGCCCACTTCTGTGGAAGACGACCTGTTTGCACACGGACTTATGTGAGATGTTTCTGCTTGGGGTGTCCAGTGAAGGCCTGAGTTGAAGGATTATGCTGAAAATGCTGAAGCAAAGGCTTAATTTTCTCAGCCAAGCTGCAACCAAGTAATTCTTACTGCTCCTTTCCGCAATTTCCCTTGCAGATGAGGTTAACATCAACCCAGAAGTTGTTGAGGTCGTTAGGGTACGGAACAATCTAGAATCTTTAAAAGTGGATTTCTTTGAAATTGATTGAAAGTATATGTTAATCTTGTCTCCTGTTGCCATAATAATTTGGGCCTAGGCAGTGTGAACATCTTACTTTCAACTGGACTGAGCACAAGTTGAAAGATTAGCCACGCTGTTTCGTACGAAAATGCAATCCACACCCGTTTAACATCTGTTTATGGAACTGGATCAGCCAGAAGTACAGCATAAAGGCTTTCGTACTGAGTCGTGCCACTCCGCTTCCTCAAATAACATGACTGTCAACAAAAAGTGCTAATTAAAATGTCTAGTATTTATTAGGTGGTTTTAACATATGCTGAGCCGTGGGTTTGAACGTCTGAAAACAAAGATGTTTCTGTCAAACAGCACGTTGGAAAGCGGTCAGATGGCGCAGTGTGCAAATCGTTGGCAAAGCCGGGAGTGAAAGCTCCTCGCTCACTTGGCTCCACTCCTTCTTTTTTCTTTTCTCTGTCACTTCTGGCCTCCGCAGCCCACGCCGTCACAGGAGTGGGCACTCCAGAAGTGTCGCATATACAGATGCTAACCCTTGACTGATAGACCCTCGCTACCAACTCGCCACCCCCCACCCCATTCTTTTTTGCAGGAACTGGCTGTGAACATTTGGCAAATTTGTATCAGGCCTTCAGAGGAACTTATATGATTTTACTCAAAAAACACAATGTTGTAAAAATTAATCCTTAATTTTTGGGTAGCCAATATCCATCCATCCATTCATCCATCCATTTATCCAGTGCATGGTCATCGGGACAATTTCTCACTTGTTAAAACTGAAAGAATCACAAAAAAATAAAGTTTTTCATAAAAACTGAAATATTCCAAAAGGAGCACGAGAGTCAGAGTTGAGCTGGACATTACATATATTGTAGATATATTGTGTTGGTAAGAAGGGCTGTTTTGAAAATATCCTCTCGGAGGATTAGGACTTTAGCGTGGCAGAGAGGCCTGCATGTTTTAACAGTCCACAGAGCTCTGTCATCTGGTATGGTGATCGGTCTCCTTTTAGGGCCTGACATGGTAAACAGGCCTCCAAGGAGAAGCTAGACAAACTGTGGCCTAACATAGATTCCCCATGAAAGATACCAAAAGAGCAGAGTGTACATCCCGAAATAGGGTTATCATCACCCAGGCCTGGGGGTGGTGTTCAGAAGTAAACTCCTGCTAGTCAGGTCACCCATGTAACTCAACCAGGCTCAGCCCAAAATGGCCAAATGGAGCCATCTTGTAGGCTCACAAGCCGTAAGGTAAAACGTGGGTACCAGGTGCAGTGCCATTTGGCTAGCAAGCATGAGTGGGAAGGACCCAGATGTTGCCAATGGACACTGACTTTGGGAATGTGGAACGTTACCTCTCTGAGCTAGAGCCCAAGATATCGGCTAGGTGGAGTTAGCCTTACATCCACACGTAGTGTGGGCATTGGAAGCAAACAGGAAGATGCCCATCATGAAAAACATCAGGTTGGTGTGGAGACGCTCACAAGACCCTGCGTGAAGATTGTACAGCTTGACTTTTTACTGACAAAATGCAGAGAGGAAATTTCCTGCCTGTTGTTTGTGTGCAAGGTTTTGTTTGTGTGGGTTTGGAGTACCCAGCCTTTTTAAAGAACATGGGGTGAAGTACTTGAAATGGTATTCCCTAGGCATTCTTTGGTCCTACTGGGGGATTCAACTCACATGGGGAATAATGGAGTTACTTGAAGTTCTGTGATTAGGAAATATAGCCACTTGGATCTAAACCCAAGTAGTCAATTGTTATTGGACTTCTCCCATGAGCCAAATTAAATCGTAGAATGATTGTCAATGGCCCATGTTCCAGGCCTCAATCATTGTCGTTGCCCAGAAGGCCTCCATGTTCAGCTTAACAGATCCCCCATTACTGTTGTCCCCAGGCAGGGCTTAGGTTTACCTTCAGGTAACAGTAACTGCCTGTCCTGATGGTAAACCTAAGTCCTGCCTGGGGACAACAGTAATGGAGAAGCTGTTAAGCTGAACATGGAGGCCTTCTTTCAGGGCAATGCTTGCTTAGAGGTTCCAGGATGCCAAATCTGCAGGGGGCCATCTCAGGTCCTTCAGCCATGTTGCACTGGAGCAGTCAAATCTCCCAGGAGGCTTTGGAACACCCATCCAGGAAAAGTAGTGTGAAGACGGTGACAATGTGGAATCCCAACTTAATACTTGTGATAAAACTACAGCATTTCCCAGTTGTATAGATAAGAGTTTGATTTATGCTGATTAATGCATTGGCAAATAGATTACATTGATCTTGGTGTTTGGACAATTGGGCCTCATTTAATTTAATACCCTTTAAATTGTTTTGCACGTATAAAATGGTTACCAAAATGTTTAAATAGAAGTAAACCCCCAAAATCAAAACAAGCAGAGAATCATGATGTTATGCTATCTAATTTGTAGAAAGCCTGGCGTGAGCCAGCATTTAGTATGTAAATAATCCTGGATGGACTTTGAATCTCTATTGTCTTTTGCCTCCCAAGTGTGTCATTCAAGGCTGAATTATACTGAATCCTAAATTTGCATTTCTAATTTTGAACCTGAATTATGGTCATTAACAGAGAACCTTTCTGAAAACATAACTGAATTATGAAATAAAATAACTTGAAAAACAGGGAAATACAAATTTAAAATTCATAAAAAAAATTAAAAATCAGCCACTTTTCACACGATTCTTTTTACATCATATATTAACACTATCTGTTGCTGTGCGAGACAGGTCAGCTTACCTCTGAAGAATACCACTGCTCTGGGCACCTATTAATTAACAGCCTGCTATGACAGAGGAGCAGAATTAATCATCTGGGTAGCATTTGGGTGACCTTTCTTTTAGCACAGCAAATCTGAACCGTTGGCCTGCTCCTTTTAAATTCCTAAATTGAGACACGGCCAATTCAAAACCCAGAACCCCCCCCCCCCCCCGAAACTCGTTACATTTGTTCGCCTTTCGGAATTATGTCGGGCGGCTCACTTTTCTCTGACCATTTTCATAAAGTCCACAAAGATATTGTTGGAAAGTTTACGTTAAATAGCTACATAGTTTTGAAAACCTGTGTCCTTTAGAAAACAGCAATGTCTCCTGGTTGCAAGGGTGTAATAATTAATCAAAAAAGAAGATTAATTCACGTTTAAAAACTGCTGCCAAAAATCTGTCTCCTGCCTCTCTTGCTCCATCATATTTTTTAACAAGCAGTCATGCTATTTATTTATAATGACCCTATCAACAATTATGGAGAAATCTTGGCTAAATGAGAGCATTTTGAATGGGGGAGGGGGTGTTTGTCTTTGTGGCGAACGTTGATTCCGTACTTAAGGGCAAAGTTTCGGACAAAAAATGCTGCAGTGTACAAAAAAGAGGACGAGTGTGTTTTTAATCTGCATGAAGGTGCCGAACCGTCCAAGAAGCCAGCTTGACAAATTGCTCAACAAGGAGACAAATTGGTATGTTGGGGAATAGAACTCAAGCACTTAATGTTTTGCTCCGTGAAGATTTATTATGACCATATGTTTGGTCTGACAGCCTTTGGTGGTGGATGAGGTTTTATTAGTACAGAAGACTGACTAGCCCAAAGGACACCTTCAATGTACATATTGTTAACAATGAGCTGTCTTTCCCTGTCTGACCCTCTTACAAATAGCTTAAAAAAACTGTTTTAAAATCTTTGGAAACTAGACACACAATTAATTCATTTAAGCAAATTCAGCTACCTTTTACTGCAGATGGGCGGGGGGGGGCACAGAAGCTCAGTGGTTAGTGCTGTTGCCTCACACCTCCAGAGCTGAGGGTTGAGTCCCGTCTCTGCTCTGTTCAGGAGGGAGAGAAGTATTCATGTTCTCCCCCATGCTTTGCTGGTTTCCATTACTTCACTTTCCTCCCTCAATCCAAGGCCACGTGATTCCAGGTAACTGGAATCTCTTATGTGTGCATGCACATGCCCAGGGATGGACTGGCATCCTATCCAGGGTGTACCCCAGCCTTGTGCCCAGTGATAGGCTGGCATGCCATCCAGGGTGTACCCCAGCCTTGTGCCCAGTGATAGGCTGGCATGCCATCCAGGGTGTACCCCAGCCTTGTGCTCTGTGATGGACTGGCATCCCATCCAGGGTGTACCCCAGCCTTGTGTCCTGTGATGGACTGGCATCCCATCCAGGGTG
>JAACJT020000095.1:3778423-3801867 GCA_009936485.2 Gymnarchus niloticus | reverse complement strand
AGGGTGTACCCCAGCCTTGTGCCCTGTGATGGACTGGCATCCCATCCAGGGTGTACCCCAGCCTTGTGCCCAGTGATAGGCTGGCATGCCATCCAGGGTGTACCCCAGCCTTGTGCCCATTGATGGACTGGCATGCCATCCAGGATGTACCCCAGCCTTGGACCCTATGCAGCCTGGGACAAGCTTCTCGGCCCTTCTGCAACCTTGACCAGGAAAAGCAATTAGAAGATAGATGGATTTTATGCAAATAAAGGATTTTTATAACAAAATAAAAGATGTGGATACTATAATTTCCAAATGCTTGATTAAAAAAAAAAAAAATCTTGTATATAACAGCCTTTTCTTTACATCTTAAATCATATGTAATCATTTGAATTGCACCAGGTTGGAGGTCAGCCTCAAAATGGGACAGAGGTGCAAGAAATACTGCTTTAATCAGTTCCAAAGTGCTTTGCTCACACCACAGACATGAAACAGAGCCACTGTCTCTTTAAATAGCAAGAAGGGTGTACAAGTAAATAACTACACACTCCACTCCACTTGACAGCCCATTCCACCATTCTCCTCCTTCACATCCACAACCTTCCTCTCTTGTCCACACAGCAGACCCTTTTTAAAGCCCCAAGAAGCCTATTAGTCCAAGTTAGCTTTCAACAGCTGAAGATTCCGTGAGCAAAGAGAGAGTGATCAATCGACGTGGAAGCACAGAATATCACAGAAACACGAGTCCATCCTGCCCTACCTGCTGCTGGCTCACCGTGTATCTCTGTAGATGAATTGCAAAGGATATTATTTAGAAAGAGCAGTTTTGAATGATATGTGATAAAGTTTCACATGCTGCGGCATGCAACAGGTATCGTAAGGTTAACTAAGAATATTTTGCTATGAAACCAGACACCGTTCTCCAGATCGTCCAATAGGAAAGGCAGATGAAGCGTGCTAGGGAGGTCACTGCTTTAATCTCCCTGGGGACATGTCTTGATTTGGTCTACAAATTCAATTACAATTTAAACTGAAACATTTTGAGATTTTACAAAGCAGCTTAAGTCATACTGTTGGAAATTGAATGAAAAAACGGCGTCTATAAATGGGCGTTTTTTTGTTTTTTTTTTATGGTCGGGGCTGCAAGCGTAAATCGTTATCCCAGAACAATGCGGAGGTTTGAGTCTAATCCAGTAAAAGAGCTGAAAAGTCTAGTAATAAATAAATGATAATGGAACAAACCACTGAAGAACCAGGGGATTATATAAATATTCAAAATATTGACTATGACACCTTCATAATATTTTATTGCTGTACAAAATGATTAAGAGAGCTTTTATACCCATAAAATTGTCTTTGAATGATTTTATATAATTGTGGGCAAGTGTTGTGTTCTGACCTTCAGTTAATGACACTGAAAAACACACACAAATTTGTATCTCTACCCTTACGAGGACCTTCCATTCATTTCTATGACCCTAACCCTAGTCCTAGCTATGACAACCCTAACCCTTATCCAGCTCTGACAATAACCATAAGTAACCCAAAAATACACAAGATTTTTGGCACTTTCGGTTTTTTGATTGCATTCTCAGATTGTTATGAAATTGCGCTTTCCCTGGTGGGAACACAACAAATGCCCCCACAAGGCAAAAATGTCAGGTTTCAATTATTTCCAGGGGACATCTTGTTTCCACAACACAATATAAACATGGCACACGCACACACACAAACACACAAGATCTCAACTATATTCAGACGCAGAAAAACGGGAAAGAATGTTGTTACATAAATAATTATTGTACAGAATTCATAGAAGGAGAAGCTCATCTTTGCATATGATGCTGTCTTATGGTGATGAATGAAGCCAGAATCTTTTGTTTCTGAAAACCTTGCCCATTCACACATTGATTTATGGGTAATATACTGATTTCTATCCAGCTCTGGCTGCACAAAGAGGACAGAATCAGAAAATGACACGGGGAGGGGGACTAACAAGGACCCATTTCCCCCAATTTCTGTACAGTGTACATTGCGTGCAGTCTCTACACAATTAGAAAAGTTCCTCACTTACAAAAGCCCACATGACACACCAAAGAAAAAAAAAAAAAAAAAATGATTAATGTTAGTGTTTCCCTGAGCTGTACGGGAGCAGGGTTTGTGCTACTGCTGTTCTCAGTAAAGACTATCATTAATTTGACCCTTCCTTTGCGGAAAGTGATCTTCTGCGGCTCTACAATTGAACGAGCGCAGCAACTTAGATGCAAGGCCCGTTTCCCTCAGTGACTGCCATTGTTTCATTACCGGAGGCTGAAACTGTGCACCTTAGAAACCACCTCATGTTAATGACTGTCATTTCCGTAAATTGACAAGTCGAATTCCGGACGATCGTTTTGAAAAGCAGAATTTGGTCCTATATGGAATAGTTGAACAGGTACATTTGTGTTTACTATAATTCCTGTTATAATGCTATTTTTTGCTATATGCCCCATTGGGCCAGGTTTAAAAGACATAATTAATGCTTAAAGATACCGAAACAGATTTATGATTTTTTCTTTTTTATTTTGTGACTTCAATCATCATCGCCATCATCATAATAAATGTGAGAGTTTTACTTATTCATTTTGTCGTCAGTTATATCTGAGATGTGAGGATTGGAAACCTGCATGCTATTGTAAATAAGCCAAACGCAACCTATAAGCACACATTTTCAAAATCATCCATGGCCAAATGATATAATCTGATTGTCTGAGCTCTGATCTCCCCATAACTTCACCAGTCAGAGAATTATTACAGCTTTGATCATTTTTTTTTCTCCTTCAACAAAGTGCCTTTGATCGTTGAAGAACATTAAGTAATGCAATAATCCAAAAACGAAATATGAAACATTCAGCAACGTAATCCCACAAAGGTTTTCTCACCACCGGTTTAATGAGTCTTGGACTTTTCATTCAATTTAGCTACTGTAAATTCAAAGTTACTGTCCTTTCCATTGAAATTTTCAATGGCACGCCAAAAAGATAGCATTACTGAGTTCATTAACAGAGACTGATTGTCCAGGTATTTCATGATTACAAATAATTTTCCTCCGAAATATGATGGAGGCATACGTTTTAGATACCCCTTGTAAGTGGATGATATAACTGTATAATGCACATGCTGGGGTAGGTTTCACGGTGAACAGGATTACCTAGGTAGGATCATGGCATCGTCCCCAGAATTGTGGGCCTGATTGCTGCCCTTGGCTCTCTGTTTGTGTACTTTGTATCCTTACCTTATGTTTGTATGGCTCTTCCTCTGACAGACCAAAGACTTGCCCTTCAGCTGAGTCAATCCCTCTAAATATGCCTTACAGTATGATCTTTGTCCACATGCTAAAATAGTCCGGTGTCCTGTCCAAAATATGTACCATGCCTTATGCCATATTCTTCTTGGAGTAAGCATTAGCATCACTATAATCTTGGATCACACAAGCATCTGTGAAAATTAAAGACTGAATTATTTTTCAGGGTTTTAGGTACTTTGCAAGCAGTGTTTTCAGCGTGAATTCGATTAATTTGCACAACAGATTCCTTAAGTTTTAATCTCAGAGGAGATCCTATTGATAGTCTTTGCATGCAAATATGTTGTCTCACAACTGCAGGAGAAACCATAGGTGTGTGAGGTTTTAGGAATTTCAGACTGGGAAATGAATGACATTTTTACCATCTGGCTGATGAAAAACTAAACCCCAGAACTGTAAAATAAAAATCCTTCTGCCCTAAGAATTCAACTGACACTGCCCCCATTCTGCAGGATGGCTTTAAATAGTGTGCTTGCAGGTCATAAAAAGCAGGTCTTATTTAGTGCAAGGGCATTGTTGACCCTCCCCAACCCTGCTTCACGACTGCTCCATAAAATTATTTAAAAGCTGTTAATAAGAGCATCCTACACCTGTTCATATAGCATCAAAAAAAAAAAAAAAATTAGGCTAATAAAATCAAAGGTGACTCCTGAGTAAAATAGCGCCCGACATCTTAATGCTATGACATTGTTTTGACGTTGTTTTGACACAGATTTTAAGAAGAGGTGACCAACCTCCAGGGATCTCTCAGTATAGTGTTTAGATGAGATTCTAATTACCATCGGAATGCATTTTCGAATGCGTTCCTTTGCCACTTGACTTGACAGCTGAGGCACATGGTATCATAATGACAAGCAAAGGTTGAGCTGAAGCCTGCAAACACCGAGGAAATCCCTGCTCTCCAGAAGAGCGCCTGAACCTTTTCATCAATTTGCCGGGGAAAGGGTAGACAGGGTAAACAGGAATAAGCAAATACTCTTACTTTTCTGGCCTGAGGTGAATCACACCGGGGAAATTATTATATGTGGGAAGCCTCAGACACAAGAAAGCCTTTCAGCTCCCTCATGCATTTCACGTGGATTCAAGATGTACTAATGAACATATTTTTCAGTGTTCTTTGATTTGAAATCGATAAAATGACGCCACTCTTCTCTGGTTCAATAGTGGTGGTTGACTGAATCACGTCAGAATAGAATGGCTTTAAATCCTATTGGTATCTAGGCAAGATGAAATCTACACATCCAGGACAGGGTACTCCAGGAGCATAATCCCAGAAATGCATAGCGGAAGGCAGGTGGATTCAAGCGACGGGCTGTCAAGGCACCAGAGGGCAGACACTCACACACTCAGACACAGAGGTTTGTATTTATAATCTTGTGGGGACCTTCTATTCATTTGTATGGGTCTAACCCTAACCCTAACTATGACAAGCCTAACCCTTACCCAGCCCTAACCTTAACCATAAGTAGCCCAACAAAATACAAGACTTTTATGGTTGCTTATTTGCGTTCACATTTTTTTTTTTTAAATTCCCACACAAAAATGTCCACACAAGGTAAAAATATCAGGTTTTTCTTACATTTCGTGTACACACACACACACACACACACACACACACACACACACACACACACACACACACACACACACACCAAAGTCATGGGGACACCAACTCACTGAATCTGCATGTCTCTGCACAAGTAGAAATGTTACATGATAATCATCCTATGGGTTTGTTACACCATCTTGAAAATTATAACCCTATTAATTATTTAAAGAATACTTTAATCATAAAGCAAAATGAATCATCTCACTTTCACATATAGTCATTGGTGTTGTCACTCACTAGCATGACTATGATATCGTAATGCAAGGACATGGCACAAAATAATGCAAATGATTTTGCTGCAGGCTCTGAGGAGATTGACAGCGCCGTATTGAGATCTTTTAGCAAGGATTAATGTCTGTATTACCCACGTCAAAGCTCGGTGGCGTGCATGTGGATGAATTCACGAACAGAGTGATTTGAGCTGGGGGATCAAAAAAAAAAAACCTGAGTGATGGGGAGGAAAGTAGAAAATAAAAAAAAAAAGTGATTTGGGAGTGGAGAGTAACAAATCTTGAAAAAAGGTACTCTAAAGTAAACATTTTGTGGCATCTTAAAGCAAAGCAGAGAAAACTATCCATCTAACCATTTTTTATTGCATATTCAGTACAGAGCTGTGGAGAGCTTGGAGTCTATATGAAGAATCAAAGGGCACGGTGCAAAGGTACCTTGGATGGCATGCCAATCAATGCAGAAAATATTTTCTACATTCCTCTTCATAAGTACTAGGAAAATATTTCAATTATTGTCCATAACTGGCAAGTTAAAATAGCAAATTTTAGATTGTGTGCACAAATATGTCACAGCATCCTTTAAATCTACGTTTACCATTGAAATTGAACAGCTATGTGTATAAATGCAATACCTCTGAATTCTGCTGGATAATGTGTCGACAGGGGGCAGTGTTGTACCATTTTCTAAAAGCATTTTCCGAGCACAAAGACACTGAAGCCAGAATTTATCCACAAAAAGGGCGGGATGCAGACAAGAGAGGAAGAGGGGATGACAGAGCACTAACCCACCCCATAGCTCATATGGGACCAGTACTGTTTGGTCTGCTTTGGTTAGACCTGTGAATTCAGGGACGAACAGTATATCTTCACCTCTAACACTGCTGAGGAAGTAGCATGCGAGAGAAACTAATATTCACGAGTGTCGGGGTGGGCGACTCTGCCTTTTGAAGCTGAATTGTCAGGCATACGCATTGAGGGAAAAAGGGGGGGAAAATAAAACGCATGCCTGCGAAAATTGACTTCCTTAGTGTAGTCCCTTTCTGGATTTATTTATTTATTTGTTTGTTATAAAGCGCCGTGCCCATCACTCAGAAAGATACAAATGCCGTGACGGATAATTTGCACATCAATAACCCCATTAAACGGAGAAAATGCAGAAGAAAGGGAAGAGAAAGTTCTCGCGGGAGAGAGATCGCTGGCCTGACTGACGGCTGAATAGACTGTTATACAACGTTCCATATATCAATAATTGTGAGCCACAGCTGCATAGGCACTCGCAGAGCTTTCACCGGTGCCTGGTCTAGCATGTGTAACAGGAACCAAGACACACAACACTACCCAGTTTGGGGCACGGGTACCTGCCCCTAGACCACTGGAAGCCATTGTCTCAAGAAAATATTAAGCCCTTAATTCACGAAAAGACACTGAATTTGCGTCATTTTGTTTAGACGACAGCTTAAATGATACTTTTCCCTCAGAATTGGCCGTTAATTGCTTTAGAGGGATCATTCTGCTTGCAAAAGCAGTTGCAAACTGAAAGGTAACCTGAAAACTTTCAAGCATCGTGCTTCTCGTTGGACTGGGTTTCTCATCCCTCCTTGGCTGGGTGTGAGCTATTCCCAAAAGCTGCCCACATTTTCAGTATCCTAAAGACCATACCGCCATCCAGGTAGTTTGCCTTATGGGCAAAATCATTCACTGCTGCAACACTTGCCTCAAGAACTGTAAGCTGTGTACCTTCACGTTTGCAGGTCGAGAACTAGCGACCTTGGCGAGTCTGCTCATGCACTGGGGGGTCATGACAATGCATGCTCACCATCCAGCTACGTAGCCAGTTATGCCGTTTTTACATAGCGCCTTTAACCAGAAGCACGAAACACCAGTCAACACTTAAAAAATAATCATATACTCTCCATGTGCAAAGCAACAATGTAATATTCTGCAATAAATAAACGTTTTTCTTGAAGGTAAAATAATGTACGATAGATGTGTTCTTCCTAATATCAGACACTCCGGACCCTCTCTCATAGTGGTGCTATACTCCAGGCACTATAGGTTCAGTGCCTTGTGTCTAATGGGTATTTCATTACAGAGCCACAAAAAGTATATTCCAGTTCTTCAGAGTCCGGTGTAGGTCCCTGACCCAATCCCGTTGCTTACATTTCCTGTCCAGGACTAATCTTTAAATTCTCCTGTAAATGGGAGGCGCGATGGACGGCCCCAAGTAATTGATTAGCTTAGAATTATCCCGCGAGTGTTAAAGGGCCCAGAACTAGTGCCGGGAGTTACCGCCCATTTCGATATTGTTTCAAATGTCAAGCATTTAATGGAAACATATTGAAATACAACACCATGAAATTGTATTAGTCATGCTGTCAGAACATTTAGCACTCGCATGTTTCATCACTCTGGGGGGAAAAGAAGTCTTTTCATTTTGTGCACATTTTAGGCTCCAAACTAAGCACTTTTTGGTTTTCATCGGTGGGAACTGCATGCTATAGAAATGCAGGATTCAGGATTACTCGTAGCTTTTGTCTGAGATAAAGGAACATACCGTGTGATTGGTGGCTCTACTTACTGACAGCTGTTTACGTCAGGGGTGGGCAATTCCATCCATTTAAAGGCTTTAGAGTGTACTGTTTTTTTTCAGCTGGTAATTGTTTCACTGTGACCATTGTTTTTGAAAGGAAGTCTCCTCACCAGGTGTTTTAGGTGCATGCAAAGAAGTCTAATGAATTTTATGCCGTTGTCGGGCAGAAATGCACCCCCCTCCAGGGGCTGAAGATGCAGACCACGACTAATCACTGAGGCGAGTTTGGAGTCTTCTCACTAACACTGGAAAATTGCTCAGGCAAAGACAATGTTTGTTCACTGACCACAGGGCCCTGGATAATCAGGTACATCTGTAACTAAAATTTTCAATTAGCTGGACTTTTCCATCAAACACAGCGGGTGTGTTTTATCCAGAATGTAAGCTGCTCGAAGTGTGTGGAAGCAGGAATTGTGAGGTTTTTACAGAGACGCTGAAATCTATGTGTTACTCTAGTACTGTGATGTGACTAACGTTGTTTATTTTATTTTCATGATTGCAAAGTGATTGACTCACACTGCTTTTTCTGTAACTTGTTTTACGATCTTTTGGTTTTAATGAACATGACAGCCGTCCTCATTTGAGGGTTTTAACCTGCACATCTGGCCGGACATCTGGTTGAACCCCCCCTTGAAGATCATCTCCTCTTCATGGATCTGTATGTGTAGATCAGACTTAGTCTTGTGCGTTTTCTCACACCACACCACACCACTTTATTCTGGTATTTTGGGTTTCTCAGTTTC
Source organism: Gymnarchus niloticus (assembly GCA_009936485.2). NCBI lineage: Eukaryota > Metazoa > Chordata > Actinopteri > Osteoglossiformes > Gymnarchidae > Gymnarchus > Gymnarchus niloticus. The sequence goes on along the minus strand of JAACJT020000095.1, from coordinate 3,793,370 downwards.
TACTGACAGATGGATCAAATCTTCAAAAACATGATTTTCTTAGAAAAAGTATTGGCTTCCTTTCACACTGTAAGCATATATGCTAAGAAAAATGCATTTTATTGACAAAATGCTTTTAGGTTTCCCACTAGTTTCATTTAACTTACACGTTAGGTTTTTGTCATGGTAGTACAATGGGTAGCACTGTTGTTTTGTACTTCTGGTGTTGGGGTTTGAAATCCTACCACCATCTGTGTGTGTGTGGAGTTTGTGTGTGTTCCCTGGATCTGCATGGGTTTCGTCTGGTTACCCCAGTTTCAGCCTGTGCTCCAAAGAGATGCAGTTAGGTGAATTGCTGACTACACATTTGCCCCCAGTGTGTGAGGACATGTGCCCTGTACTGTACGAGGGAGCCAGCTACCATTGCAGGCTGTACTGTGTAGGCGGGTGGAAGGTTCATGGATGGATTATGTTTTGCTAATATTAGCAACATTCCACGAAACACCGACTGTCAGACTTGTGCGGAATCACAGTTGAGTGATAATGGAACCAGTGTTTAGCTGATCCTTCGTCTGTACCGTTTACATGGCATGTCGAGAGGGATAACTTGGCTCTGGGGACTCTTGATGACTTAACCCTGATTAGCTTCGACGTACTTGGAGCTGGTAACTGTCAAGCGGTGAGGAAGTCATAGCTGATGGGGGTCAGATTGATCGCGGCTCCTCTGTAGAGCATCGATCCCGCCCCCAGCCTCTCATTGATCCTCATTACCAGAATACCAAGTGACAGGATCAGGATCCAAACTTCAGCTAGGACTACTGCCTAGGCCAAAGTCCTGCCAAAGGTCAGGACTGTCAACCCGGCCACTCCAGATGTTTGATCAGCGTTGTTTTCGATATATCTTGGATGTCGTGATAGACATGCTGTTTTGAGGAAAGCTCTGCCACATCACCAGGCCTCAGGGCTGCAATTTCAGTTGTGGTCCCAGGTTGGGTTGGGTTCGTTTGTGTGTTTGGGTGCGGTGCTCTGGTTTTTCTCCCATAACTCACCAATAAATAGTATTGGGGACGTGAAATTGGCTTTGAGTTGGACTGCTCCTCCAAACTTGTGCCTTCATGGATAAGCTCTGGATCTCTGTGACCCTGGTGCCTTTACTAAAAATGGATTGGGGGATCATACAATATGATGTAATGCCTAATATACAACTGAATATACTGGGTAAGTCGTGTAAATCAGAGACTTTTCATAAATAAAATATAGAGGCTGTGTGACTATATTTTAAAATTCCATACCATAAACGACTCAGGAAATCCATCAAATAATGGATATTTTTATCCCACATCCTCTAATCCCGCGTAAAATCATATTATTACGCCTGTGGTCAGATTTAAGCCTATAACGCTGGGGTTTTCTACTAGGGGTCTGTAGACCAGTCATAGGTAGTCTGTCAAAAAGCGTCGTACATTCATGAAATTTTGGTATGATCATCCAGCTTACATGATGTGAAAAATATTCAAGTGGACAACCTGGGTTGGAGAGAAAAGAAATATGAAAGCCCCCCCCCATCTTTATGCGATTACACATCAGTGGTAGGGGGTCCCCAGGCCCTACATTACGAACGGGTGGAAACCTAGTACCTGCTACAGCACACAAGCAATTAAAATTGGCTGCAAGACAAACAGCTGGATGGATGAAAGTTGTAAATATTGACATTTTTATATTAGAGGAGCATTGAAATATATTGACTAATAAAATGTTTGACTTTGGTGTATTGTCGGTATAGCATGTCCATATAGTCTTTTCTTTAATTTAAATTCTGAGCACCTGTTTTCCCGTGACGGTAACTCCCGCGCGTACAGAAACGCGTCGCAGTGCCACACAATGTTCTAGGTACTACCTCCCTGTCTCTCATTTAATATGCATAAGGCATATGATCTATTATGTGTTATTAAATTTTGTATTCTGATCGATACCTGCTGGCTAAATGGATGATTATGCCGTGTTTGTCCATTAATTAACAGTGAGGACATGTTTCCAATCAAGCCTGACAGTGTACTTGTACTATTTTTCCATATCATGACTCATCATTTAAAGTGCCATAACATGACTTTTATGAATGGCAGGAACAGGGAACTAAAGGCTGGCAAATGCCTTTAAAAAAAAAAAAACATTGTCTGGCCAAAACTTAAACATCACTGACAAGAACTAAATGATGACAGCTGGCTTTAGGGAAAACGAGATATATTACGTATATTATGCAAGCAATGCAAAAAAGAGCATTCAAGCAAAACTCATATGCAAACAAAGATTAACAGACGTCAAAAATAATTATGAGTACTGTATGTTTGGTTTGTTCTTTTAAAGAGTGATCCTTTCTAATTCATATTTGGACTACAGTATGGACACCAATTAACTGGAACATACCATGCCATTCCACGCATCTCCAAACAAGTGATTACATTTTGGCCTTCAGGCCCATGAAAGGTTAAGTTTCAACCACTGCAGCGTCAAAGTAGTGGTGTTGAGTCTATCAGATCAATATCTTTCCATCTCCATACTGCTTACTACAGACATTTTGGGGTGTCACTTTGCATCTGTCCGTTCATCTGTAACATCATAGCCTGGAATCCATGGCTCCCAGCCCCCTGGAGTCCGGACCAGGTATTTGTGCTTACCCAGACTATTTCCCTATTGTTTTTCCTAATTGCTAGTCATCATGCCCTGATTACCCTCTTGTGCTTCATCTGTGTTCTCTGCCTAGATTAGCCAGTTGGGGTCAGTTGAGAACGGGTTGGGGCCGGCTGCCTCGCCTGGAAAGTTGATGAAAGCAGGCGGCAGCAGTTGTGGGAGGAGTCAAAAGTCAGTGGGCAAATAAGGCAGTTTGTGCTTTCTGTAAAATGCAATTTGGAAGCAATGGAAGATAATGTGTCTGTTGAGGTCGATGCAAACAGAAATTCTTCTGCTATTAAATGGAGATGGATTTAATGACCATAGACAGTGATAAATTATTAAAAATGCAGTAGGCATGAAAAAAAACGTCTCACAGAAGTTGACTGAGTTCCTCAAGAAATGAATGCTTCCGGCTTGCTCTTACAAGTTAACCGGAGCATGTGTTGGTGTGACATCAGAGGAAGTGGGACTAAAGTCGAAAAACTTACTAACCGGCATGCAGCGTGCAGCACCGGGCGCCTATCAGTTCTGGGCAAGCCTGGCTTATCTCGAACAAGCCCGATGCTTTGCCCTTGTTCCCCGTTGAGTGTTTGTTGGTCCTAGGTGAGTTCCCTGTCCGGTTGCCTGTCGGTGTTCCTGTTACTTGCTTTATTGCCTCGTCTTTTGGCTCCCTGATTCCCTGTCTGTATGGTTTGTCTTGTTTTCTGGGCAGAACCCAAAGGTTTCTTTGCTCCTGTTGCCTGCTTATTAAAGTAACCTATTCACATCCGCATCCCTGTCTGGGAGACTTTCAGCGTGGTAGGCAATACCATTTAAAAACTGTAATTTAAGTCACATAAAACATATAGATTAATAAGCACAAAAGCATTGATCACTTTTAAGATTAACGCCAAGGAAAATTTTAGGACATATTAAATGCAGAAAATACAAGTAACCTGATACTTAGGTAGGTGCACCAAAGCACTCTGTCTCAGTAATGAATCTCTCACATGCTTCTACCTTAGTTCAGAAGTACACTGTATGGACAAAAGTATTGGGACACCAGTTAATAGGGTGGTTCACATACTTTTGGACTTGGGTAATTAAGCCATACTCCTTGTTGAGACAGGTGCATGATTAAACAAACCGCCATGCAATCTCCAGCAACAAACACTGGTGGCAAAATGGAGCATACTGAAGAGATAAGTGACCTTCAATGTGGCACCATCATAAGATGCCACCTTCCCAATGAGTCAGTATCAAACTTCTGCCTTGCTTAACTGCAAGTAAACTGATTGTGATGTGGAAACTTCTATAAACAACAAGAGTTCAGCTGTGATGTCATAGGCCACACAAACAGAAAGGGACCAGAAAACCCAACATTAATGCCCAACCTCCCTGATGCTGTTTGGCTGAATGGCAGGAAATCCCACCAACGATATTCAAACATCTAGCGTAAAGCCTTTCTCAAAGAGTGAAGGCAAAGGAGGACCAACTTCTTATTTATACCCTTGGCTTTGGAATGAGATATTGTACAGGCAGGTTTCCCAATACTTTGGTCCATATAGTAAACCTTCATTGTCAAGTATGCGTACAAGGTACAATGGTAGAGAAAACCTCTGCTCCTCACTTATGAAAACACATAAGGTGCATAAAAAACCTTTAAAAAGACAACCAAAATAACACGAGGTATAACAATTAGTATAAACCATCAAAAAAGTAACAACAAGCTATATACACATTTTGCTGTTTTCTACAAGTTACGTGCTGAACAGAGAGAGGACTGTAGGAGATGCTGGCATGGACGCGATACTCTCTCTGATCTATCCACTGCCAAACAACCTGTGGATAGAAGCTGCCCCTTAACTGCCCCTGAGGCTTTCGGTTTTAGCCAGGCCTCCATCTTGATTGTTTTTTTTTTTTTTTTGAGAAGAGGCCCTCTGTAGAAGTTATTGCTTTTTCCATATCTTGCCTAGAGTACTTACTGCAATCAATGGCCTCCGTTACAACACAGCAGCAAAAACGGATAGTGAATTAAAACGAGAAGTACTGTACACAATAGCAAAAACGTTTACGAGATTACGTCACGTACCCTGCCTTCCACAATGAGAACTGCTTTTATTTGTATGATTCGCCAAATAATATCACAAATAAACAAGATGCTCTGTGAGCATACAAAAAAAAATCAACTACAATAATTGCATGTAGATAAAAGAAACTTAAGGGTAGCCTCGCTGAAGAACAGTCGGGACAACATTAGCTAACTTCCCTGGAATTTTTATAAACAGGCTCAGAGATTCAAGTGGGGTTGCTGCTATTTATTTACTTTAGCAAGTTCGGAAAAAGATCACAGCGATCTCTGGGGTCATGCAGCAGTGGGCGAGGGACACATCTGACGTTAGGGTCCATGCCTGTAACATATTTGTCTGTAGTGGCGTGGGGGGGTTTACGTTTTCTTCCCTTCCCCTGTGGGATTCCTAGTCAGTGTAGCGAGAAGAGATTTGCGAAGTTCTGGGTCAATGCCGGCAAGGGAAAACGTAATTGTGTTTCTGTTGTTGTTTGCCACTCGCTCTCTTGATCCATTTCTGCCTGGTTTCCATTTCCCATGCCCGCTGTCTGTGGGTTCTGATCTTCCGTTGCTTTATTTTCCATTCGGGTAGGGGGGGATTATTTGAAACTTAAAACCACTCCATGCTTCCCTGCTCTCCAGACGTTCCCGGACTCCCGGTGGACTTTGTCGGCGGATGAGAGCCAGCCTGGATGCGGCGTCGTCTGCCGGGGCAACGTAGCTCTTGCTTCTTGGCAGCTTGCCTGGATAAAAACCATTGTTTGCTTCCTTTCACAACAGAACATTTATGATGAGCAAGTGGAAAAAAAGACAAATATTAGAAACAAAACCTTGACCTTGTACTAGATAAGTGGCATGGAAGATGGATGGATTATTTTTTTAAAGTGAAGAGTTAACAGAATATTTTCATTGTTAGCATAAAGTCACATGTACCGGCATTTGTATGTATAATTTTATAGTGCACCTTTCATTGTATGTATTAACCAAATCTTAATAGGTCAACTACCTATTATAGCAATAGATGACTGTCCACCAGATTGGGGCCAGCAAAAGGTGGACGACCTTAACAACTACCCCACCTGCTGTTTAGTCTCGTGGTTGGCAGTGGAAGGGAAACTCTTAGCTCAGTATAAACTATGGCCAGTCTGCTGGTGTTCAGCACTCCAGTGATGCGTTCAGCTTAATTTCTTAGTTACCAAACAAACGTGTACAAAATCGCTTTTGGGCTACGAGTTTCTCGGTAGCACACATACCGAATGAGTCCCGAAAGTTAGAAGGGCCAGGGGCGATTGGCAAGTTCCTAATTCTGTTCTCCAGGTTTAAATCTACAGCTTCAGGCAATCCTATTACCAAACACCTTTTTCCAGCTTCAGGTCTTATCTTCTCTCACAGCTGTTCCAGAAGCCATAGTGTGACATGATTTGCGCAGCCCATATTACCCTCAAAGCTAACTGATAAACCTTTATAGAGTCAAACAAATTTGCCTTCATATTTTTCCATACATAATTTACTGACAGCTAAAAATATTGTTGGTAAATGTCTGATCCCATATAAAGTTGAAACTTACATTCAAGTTTATCATTTTTGTGCAGGGTTTTTTTTTTATACGTACAGTATATCGACAGTTGGGTCATATTAACGTTATGTTTACGGAAAACTGATAAATGACACTAATTTCTAATACGGAAATTGTTGCTTTGTGGTGCACTAAGGAGACTCCGCCTTTAGGTATAGTCTTCTGGTGTCAAAGGAAAGCATGTCGACCCTTTTGGCAGTCAGGTTTTTGAGTGGTAAATACATTTCTTAAAAGTAACATGTCATAATGGTTTGACTGGGTTGGCCATTTTCCCAATCTATTTTAAACCCAGTATTACCGAATACAGCAAAATCTAATAATTCACACCTTTTTGTTCTAGTTCTTTTCTAATAAACATCTGGACAAAGGAAAAATGGTGACCTAATTGACTGTTAAATCTTTTTTAGAATTCACTATTTTTGCATGTTTCCATTGTTACACAACCCACTGGCTAGACATGGCTCTTAAATGTAGTGCACAATGCAACTTATTTAATCCTTTAAAATATCTTGAGTTTTAACTAAAATGGCGTTTCACTCAAATCACAATGATCAAACACAGGAAATTATTTCTAGTCTCACTTAACAAGTGGTTGCTCCTGGAAACTGTAGCTGGCTTTACAGCAATGTTCTATTATCTCAATTTATCCCTTTTTTTGTTTGGTAGCTATACAAATAAAATGAGCATTGCTTCTTTCCAGACACTTAACATTTAGATTTAAATGATAAGGAAAAGAACAGCAATTTTGTTTCAATATCATTGCTGATTATAGCAACCAGCTTTATAAATGTTACGTTTTAACCTAAGAGACCATCCTGTGTATCTCAAGGTCTTTATTAAATGGTCCATGAAGTCTCCAGGACACATGTGACCTGACGGGGGCGCCAGAGCTCCACAATGTAGGTGTTGGTTGCAGCTCTACCGCACCAAGCCAGGGCAGATATATGACATCGATCTGAGCCCACCAAGCGTAAATAGGCTTTACTGAGACAAAACAGGGCTGTGAGCTGAGTCATCAATGAGCTTGGTAAATGGCTTCTCTCTGTACTGGATATAGTGACGTGACCAAAAATATTTTTTTTAAAGCTGCATATAATTATTACCTGCCAAAATGGTCACCCTATAATAGTAAATCTTTAATTATTTTTGAGAATTGAAAGTAACAAGTACAGAATAACTCGAGTTTCTTTAATTTGCATCTACCTAGTTAAGCCCTTTTGTATCTTCTCATGCTCAGCAGGGGTTTCAAAGTTTAATACCACTGAATTTAGCTAATTTCAATCTTTGTATGCAATGGTACATAATCAGTAATTTAAAGAAACTCATTAGATACGTAACACAAAGCCATATTGCAGCATAATGGAAGTTCATATATGCGATTTTAGCTTGACTGCTTTCGAGCCAAGTGTTTTTGTCTTCTCAAAAGCAGCCTTCTTCGTCAACCGGTAATGAACTCCCACTAACCACGGCACATCTCACCGAAATATAGCTCGACAAGCACCACTTGGCAGTACCGGCTAACACTGAGCATGTTTTTTTTTTTTTCTCCACCCACTTCTGTTTCTAAATGAAGGTGAACAAGAAGAATGGGGACGATGTGTGGTCCTTCCTCTCAAAGAAACAGTAATAGAATTTTTAAATTGTTTTTCCTTTTTTTTTAGCAGTGGACAACAATGATTCACTTTGCATTATATGCTGACGTTATCACGTGTCAAAAGCTCACTCAGGATGTCAGGAATGGTCCATGAACGCACCTCTCGGGTAGTCATGTGACTTACAGCGAACGTAGTCAGATTCAGATTTAACCCACGACCTTGGATGTGAGGGTAGTGGGCCATTGTGTCACCGTCATCTCAATCAATAACTGGAAGAACAAACAAAAGTAAAAGCAACAAAATTTTTCTTAGTAAAGATGATGCACTCTCTGAAGGCCAGTTTGGGATTACTTACGGTTTTCCGTTTGCCATCTCGCCTACCATCTTCTCGATGAATCCCTTGTTTAGTGTAACAAAAGACAAAGAACAATTAAAAGTGAGAATGAAAATAAATGAGATAAGAGAAAGCAGCCAATGGTGTATAAGGGACCAGGAGAAAAGGTGAACATAATTAAGCCTCATATGGGAGACCAGCGGGATGGAGAATCGGGCCTTAGTTCTACCGGTGTAGGTCTCACTTTTAGTTTATCCAATTTGCCAGAGCTTCGCTTTGGAAGGGCAGTGTAAGCGTAGGTGTGTGCATGTGTGTGTACTTGTGTGTGTGATTAATGTCACAGCACCAAAGGAGACTAGCCATATATTATAATCCACAGGACTTCCCTGTGGGGTAATATTCAAGCACTCGCTCCTTCAACAACAAAAATGAAAAAGCATTATGAAACGTTGCTTGTGGGCTTAATTAATTTGAGGCACCTTTACACCCCGTCTACTACAAACTATAAATGAGATTAATTTAAAATGTACTTAATTCTTTATTAAAATTTTAAAGAGCTAATTATTATTTTATTTCCAATTACTGATTGCTATTTATGCTACATCTCAAGGTAAACACGCTTGCATGTAAATACCGCTGACCCTATGTGTTAAGTATATAACAGAACAGAGCCCTGCAGTGTCCAAAGTAAATTGCCTTCATACAGGCATTTGCTGCCCAAAGGAGAATATATTTTTTTGAACTCTGAGATTTAATCAACTAATTTTTCCAGGTTTACTGAGAACATGTCCATTAACATCCATCCATCCATCCATCCATCCATCCATCCATCCATAACAGCTTAAAGGTTACAGTGAACCCTATCCCACCCAGCATATGACACCAGCCTTGGAGGATGTCCGTCCATCGCAGAACACAAACTTATACACATTTCATTTTAGACAGATATGGGTTAAGAATCACTGAACAATATGACCTGATATACTAATGGGTTTTATTAGTTGTGCACAACAAGTAAATATGCTATGAAATCGTAGCAAACTGCAGCTTAAAACTATGATAGAAGCTAATTGGCTAAGCATCGGCATGATTCATGCTTTAAAACCAATTGGCTTGTCCTTCTGTCTCTAAGCACACTTGCATAATTAGGAAAATATAAATAAGCAGCAAATTATCCAACTGCACAGACCTTGCAAGGCTTGCCTTCAGAATGCGAGCAGTCCGTCACTCTTTATGGGTTGTGGAGCGAGCCAGAAATTCTGACAGGAGTTCATGTTTCATTAAAAGCCCGGGAAATATCGGCAGTCAGTTCTGTGGATGGTAGCCCCTGTCAGTGCTCCTTCAGTCTGGGAGATGAACACATTTGCAAGTGGGCCCAGATGTGAAGTGACAGGTCTGTGGCATCTACAGGCAGATTTTAGTATGATCAGTTGCCAGTTCTGTCACATGGCTGGATGAAAACTCTGCACATTGTTATGTTCCAGAAAGACTCAAGTCTAAAGAAAAGCCTTGAATTATTCCGAGGTTATGAGTGGTCTGCATTTTAGCTGAGTGACACGTTATTTATGCAAACAATGGAAGAGAGCAGACGAACAAAATAAGCAATGTTCCTATTAATCATACATGCATGTTGATGTGTTGTCAGGTAGAAAGTATCATTCACCTATCTTCAAGCCATTTATCTCGGTCAGGGTTGCAAGAGGGCTTGAATCCTCGGCAGCAAGGGGCACAAGGCTGGGGTACACCCTAGATGGGATGCCAGTCCATCACTGGGCACAAGGCTGGGGTACACCCTGGATGGGATGACAGTCCATCACTGGGCACAAGGCTGGGGTACACCCTGGATGGGATGCCAGTCCACTGCATGGCACACATGCCCACAAACACTGTGGGCAATTTAGAGACATCAGCCTCTTTGCATGTTTTTGAACTGTGGAGGGAAACTAGAGTAAGATATTAATTATAACTTAAAAAGACAGTGAAATCTGAGTGATCGACAAGAATAAATTTGGCCGTTAAGTTCTCGTGCTCATTAGATGCTGGTTTCGTGTTTAAAGGAGATAGAACAAACTTGGAATGGAATCTGTTCATTCTGCACAAGAAGCCATTTGTGGCCACCGTTATCACGGTGACCTGTGAGATGGCACCATAAAGGCATTGTATTCTTAAACCATTGTTTACCTCATGAGCCAGATACAGTGTTTCACACGTCCAAAAGGAAAAGTGGGTCACCTGTACCTTAATCGTGAACCAGACTGGCAGCTATGTTCCAGTTACAGTGGCCTGGAAGCCCATCAGAAAAGTATGGGCAGGAGGAAGGTACAGTATTCCAGGCTGGTTTTTACCAGGGAACATACCAGGCTTGGAAAAAAAAAACTCTGAAAAGAATGCATGGATTTTTAGACCCTGCAGAGTTCCTGTTGCTATAATGTGGGATATGCTGGTAGCCCAGGAAGGCAATGGATTTGGAGTCACAATATGACCAGAATGTTCCACAGCTTAGTGCAGATAAGGTCCATTCAATGGGAGATTGGGTTAAAGGCTATGGATAGGCATCCATAAATCTCCCAAGCTAGTCCAGACCCTAGAAGATATGATCTTGCAGACCAATAAAAGAAGCTTTGCCATCAGCACAGCAAATTTTTGGTAGAGGATGTGGAGGAAATTCCAAGGACTGAAATGAGGAGTACTTTGATTGACAAAGTGTTGAGGTAGGGCTCTCAACCAGCAAACTGAAGAACATCACTGTTATGAAAGCTGCTGTGTGGCTGGTGAGGCCATATTTGGGTGGAGTTAAAATCATTTATAACTGACAATCTTGGAGCTGGACTGTTTACAAGCTGAGAAGATTGTTTTGTACCACAAAAATATTGAATTGGTAACACAGGTTTTTATATCCCGTAAGGTAACTGAATGTGCAGAAGGCTGAATGTAAGGAATGGAGGTCAATGGGTCTAAAGAAGGATTTCAGTCAGAGGGGCTTGATGTGCACTCTCTTGAAGTGGGTAGTGAAGAGCCAGTGGATGCGTAGGTTTTGATCAAAAATGTGTGAGTGGAGTGGGCAGGTATCAAAAGGGCTCGAGATTTCATATAAAATTTTTTTAAACCTAAGTATCTGACAATTTTTGTTCTTTTTACAAAGTGATTATGCAAACCTGAGGTGACTCTATGCACCTCAAATTTTATTGAATAACAAAATAAGGCAGGAATGACTTTTTCAAGCAATTTCCTCAACACGATTGTTAAAAAAAATAAATAATAATAATTAATTATTCCTCCAAGGTGGCATCCTTTCTATTTGTCTTTGTCAGTCTTTTTTAACAATATTTCATCATCCTGGTCACAGCAACCTATAAATAACACTGGAGTGACACACAGTAAAAACGATCGCCGAAATGACGCGGCTGAGCATAATGTTCCTTGCTTCGAATACGGTCACAGAGAGGAAGATTCTCCTTACAGAGAAGGCGTTCTTAAAGACACAGTAACTATTCACATCAAAGCAAAGCATGGAAATTGAATAAACTTAGCTTTATGTTCTGACTTAAAAAGGTATTCTATAGCTAATGACTGATCTGACTACCAAGCAGACATGTTCTGAAAGGGTAAGAAATGTAAGAAACCTTCAGAATTGAATGTGCTTTTACCCTCCTTAAAATTATATTATCATTTCTGTCATTATCTTTAGCATAAACTAAACTGTATCAATATACATACACGTCTGCACACTTTCAAACTGGTTTATAATCTATCTATCTATCTATCTATCTATCTATCTATCTATCTATCTGTGTCTGTCCGTCCGTCCGTCCGCCCGCCCGCCCGCCCGGCTACATCTCAACAGAATGCTCATGGTACTTTACAGTATTTCTTAGACAACGGTAATTTAAAAAAATATTGAATTTTTCACCTTCTGGTGTTGTACACTTTCACACAGTGCACTCTGAATAGCAATACTTTATAAATTATGTGAAATGTGGAAGAACGTGAAAACAGTTGGATGTTGCTTATTCCATAGGCTTCCTGTGACAATGTTTCCTCTGATGCCTTGTTTGGCCTTTGCAGACTTGACAGTGTGAAAGTCTGAGAGAATTAAAGAACATTCCAAACAAGAATTCCTTCATTTCCTCTGTTGTTCCCATGGTAACTCCAAGACTCTGGCAGAACCTGTAGTAAGTAGGGTCTAATCAATAGGTTGTCATGGAAAAGAACTTACAATAATCCATAAGAAGTGGGGGAAGAACATTTATATTTTATAATGTGATATTAAATGAAATATAAAATTTCAAAACAAAGCCTTATAACTGGACTCTAAATAAGGTTTTCTTCAACTTCATCACTTGGCGTGTGAGTGCACAATACCTTTAAAAATGCACAGTATGAAAAATTATAATTCCGTCGGTTGCTAAGGATTCAATGCCATTTTTATAGCTTCCAGTTCACCATTTTATTAAACCTGGAGTGTTTACTAGCTGGTGCTTCAGAGATTGGTAGAAATGCAAACTTGTGCATGAAATTTTAAAATATGGAGAGAAAAAAAAAATCTTTCCTTTCCAGCATTTCATCTGTTTCTATGTCATCCTATACATTGATGACATCAAGCTGTATGCCAAGAATGAGTGAGACATCGACTCACTCATCCGCCTCACCAGAATTTACAGCGAGGACATCGGGATGTTATTTGGATTGGATAGATGCAGATGCATGGTGGCCAAGGGAGGGAAGTGGAGTTACCAGAGGACAAAATAGCAGACATACAGGACAGCTACAAATACCTAGGTATCCTACAGGCCAATGGGATGAGGTTACAAGGAGATCGGCCACAGCCAAATATCTCCAGAGGGTCGGACAGCTGCTCAGAAGCCAGCTCGATGGTAGGAAGAAGATCCAAGCCATCAACATATATGCCCTACCAACCATTAGATACCCACCTGGAATAGGGAGCTGGCCACGAGAGGAAATAGATGCCACTGATGTCAAGACACAAAAACTTCTCACGATGCATGGAGGGTTCCACCCAAAGTCCAGCTCCTTGAGACTCTACGAACAATGGATAGAATGGGGGGCAAGGATTCGTGAGTGTCTGAGCCACTATCCAGAATGAAATAAGGAACATCCATGAATACATCAAGAAGATGGCCCCCCAGGATGAATTGATGAAAGAGCTCCTCAGGCAACAGAAGATATAGGATGGTGATGAGGAAGAGAAAGCATCGTGGAAGACCAAGCCCTTCCATGGAATGTACCACTGGCAGCTAGAGGAAGTGGCTGACATGAAGAAATCCTACCAGTGGTTAGAAAAAGCAGGCCTGAAGGACCGTACCGAGGGTCTGATCATGGCAGCCCAAGAACAGGCCCTAAGCACTAGATGTGTAGAGGCAGAGATCCACCATATTAGACAGGAGCCAAGGTGCGGGCTGTGCAAAGATGTCCCTGAGACTGTCCAGCATATAGTAGCTGGGACAGCATACACTGAAAGGCATAACCAAGTGATGGGAATAGTACACAGAAACATCTGTGCCAAGTATGGGCTAGAAGCTCCCAAGTCTCGATGGGAGACACCACCAAAAGTAGGTGAGAACGACAGAGCTAAGATCCCGTGGGACTTCAAGGTTCAGACAGACAAGCAGTTGCTGGCCAACCAACCAGACATATTGGTGACTGATAAGGAGCAGAGAAGAGCAGTAGTGATAGATGTGGCAATCCCAGCTGACAGTAACATCAAGAAGGAGTATGAGAAGGCTGAGAAGTACCAAGACCTGAAGGAACAACTGGAACAGATGTGGAAGGTGAAGTACAAAGTGGTCCCGGTGGCAATAGGAGCATTAGGGGCTGTGACTCCCAGACTTGGAGAGTGACTCCAGCAGATTCCAGATGCAACAACTGAGGTCTCTGTCCAGAAAAGTGCAGTTTTAGGACCAGCTAAGATACTGAGCAGAACCCTCAAACTCCCAGGCTTCTGGTAGAGGACCTGAGGTTGAGGAAAACATACACACACACGAATACCCACCAACCCCGAATTAGGGAGTTAAAAAGCCGTTATATATGGAAACTTTAAATATATATTTTAAAATGTATCAATTAAACAATCAGATTGTGTTTAAAGTTGTACATTTCGGCTAAAGAATGAAAATGGATAAAATAAATATTTCAAGGCTAGCATAAGGAAAACAGCAATGATTCCCTGACCCCTTCAAATGAGAGATTCAGATAATTCTCTTGAAAAAAAAATGTGTTTATAAAGAGTTGACACAATACTTCAGCAGTAAGCAGCGTATAATAACGGCTTGATGACTAAGGACAGCAGTTTGGGATAAGTCATACTGAGAGAAATCAATCATCCAGCTGTTGGAGAACTGAGAAAGGACAGATACAGACAGCTGTGTTCAGCTGTGTCAGTGCACTGATTCACCCAAAGACACATTTTAACAATAAATGGTGTCCTCTAATTCTCAATGTTAGATATTGCAACAATATCCTTATCTGAACACCTTCACTGTACAGCTTTCCAAAAATAAACACCAAGAATAGAATCTGATTCTCAAGTGGTAATATATAAATGCACATTAATATACAGCCATGAAATTAAAAGACGTTTGCTCCTTGGAAGGAAAGCTATAACAAATCTAGACAGCATATTAAAAAGCAGAGGCATCACCCTGACAACCGAGGTCCGTATTGTCAAAGCTATGGTTTTCCCAGTAGTAATGTATGGCTGTGAGAGCTGGACCATGAGGAAGGCTGAG
>JAACJT020000095.1:3756631-3778323 GCA_009936485.2 Gymnarchus niloticus | reverse complement strand
GGCGGCCTGGCGTGCTGTGGTCCATGGAGTCGCGAAGAGTCGGACACGACTGCGTGACTAAACAACAACAACAACATTAATATATATTCCCTTTCCCATGAGTATTTGTTTTTCTCTAAACAAACGAAGCACGTTAAAGTCCATGTGCATTGTGCGTTTGTTCTTCCCCAGCACCTGACAACATGCTTTTTCCAGCACCTAGCGTCAATACAGCAACATCAGCTGTGACTGTTTTTCTGTCGGCTCTTCATCGGTTTGTGTATTGCAAACAGATTGAGGACTCCAAACGTCTGCTAGATGATGATTCACCCAGTGCTGCCAACCCTGGCACTACAGCCAGAGCATATCTTAGCCTGGCTCATTCTGTGAGCGAAAAACTTCTCTCTAGAATCTCTCTTCGAAAATCTCAAAATGATTACATTTATTTATACATTTAAACATGTGCTTTTTTTCTTCCCTGGAGGAATATTTCAGTTAATGGTGACCACCCTGTGGAACGATGAGGCGAAATAAAGAACAGGACGAAAGCCCTGAAGTTGACATCACATTCACACATCCTGTGAATGAGATCACATGGTTAACGAGGCCCATTGCACATTTGAGGAGAAATTAATCAGCTATTGTTCCCATTACTCTCTTCTATAGCTGTTAGGAAGTGTGAATGTGATTTTTTTTTGCACCTCATGGCACAAAAGTGTTGATTCCTTTAAAGTCGCAAGAGGCACATTTCCAGTTCATTTGTACATCCTTGATAGATGTGGCCTTGTGCGGCTTCCCCTGTCTAGACATGATGAAGGTCAGCAGAAATAAGAGGCCAGACCTTTTATCACCATGCAGACACGTCATCTTCAGCAGAAGAACCAACAGTTGAGAAGCACATTTTAAAATAGTTCTTCTGAAATCTGCGTCTGAGGGCTACAGAGTAACATTGCAGCTCCTAGCATAAATTCTAGCACATTATTGAACTGTAAACTACAAAGAAAGGCAGACATACACACATTACACAGACATCGCACATTAAAATGCTATTGATTTTATGCAGCCTTTTTTAGCTCTTCTATAACTGAGCCATTCCAAAACACAGTCTGTGAAATGCATGCTTTCTAAACATACATACTGCATTAACATTTTAATACCACCATGCACTTCTCCTTTTGTAAACCCCTTAAAGGGGAATGCAGTTTATTTAATCCCCCCTCCCATTCTCATTAACTACTCATAGACTGCTGCAATCAGGTTGCCATCAGTGTCTGCTCAGTACACAATGGAGGGTGGCATGCAGAGGAACGCATGAGGATGCAAATGTATAACCCTGTTCTTGTTGTTTCAAGTCCTTGAACAGTCTGATGTTGTACCATTGAGTAAGGTGCTCAAGGTTTAATTTAAGTGAAATCTGACATAGGATCAAGCTTTAGGAATTAATGTAATGCTAAGTTGTCCTGGGGCAAAAATAAGGACGTAATCGCGCAACACGGTGCAGCACGGTGGCCCGATTGGCAGCACTGTCGCTTCAAACTTCCCGAGTTGGGATTTTGAACGGCACCTTCCAGAAGTGTATGTAGATTTCTGTTTCACGTGTTTCCTCCAGGTACTCCGGTTTCCTCCCACAGTATATGCAGTTAGGTTGATTGGCATCTCTAAATCGCCCACAGTGTGTGATTGCCCTGTAATGGCCTATCATGCCATCCAGGATGTACTCCAGCAATGTGCCCTATTCTGCCTAGGTTACGCTCCAGGACCCCCCCCCCATGACCCTGACCAGGATAAGATGTTAGAAGACGGATGTACAGTGATACATCCTGATTCAATGTAGAATTTATGTATTTGTTAGTATTGCCATGTTCAATAGTATTCACTGACAGCTGATTATCTCAGGTGAAGCACAAATCCAGGAAAGAAAGAGAATTATCTTAGTTACTTCCACTGAATGAAGGTCAGTGGAGCTAGTAACAGTCTCCGGACTGGGATGCTGTTGTGTTTATGGTCACAAAACAATGGGTGATGGAGCTGGCACTGAGCTGGAACACACTGCATTGGGTAGAAGCTTCAGCCGCAAAGCCTAGTGGCTAGCATGCTTTCTCGAGTGTATGATGCATGATGCTTGTTATTAGACAAGTAGTCTGAAAGATGTTATGCAAAGAAATCTAAAGGTTACTCACAATCGATCGCTTTAGTCATCCAGGGCTTGGCTGAACGGCTTTGAAATTTAATTTCACAAACCAATATCCATGCCACCGGCATCCTGTCCAGGATATACCCCAGACTTGTGTCCTGTATTGCTTGCGATAGGCTCCAGGACCCCCATGAGCCTGACAAGGACAAGAGGTTAGAAGATGAATATACAATACAAACATTCAGTGGCCACTTTATTAGGTATGTTTAGCTAGTTCTGGGTAAGACTCACTCTTGCCTCCAGAATGGCATCAAGACTAAATGAGTTGTGCATTCAGAGAAGCCATTGACGTACTGAACTGTTATTTTTGCACTTGTAGCCTGTTAGCCTTAACGATTCTCACAATTCTCCTCTGACCTCACACATTAACAAGGTGTTTTGGCCACTGAAATGCCATCCATTGGATGTAATGGGAAGAAATCCCAAGAGGATGGATATCCGTGAGATGCAGGAAATGCCGTGCATGAAGTACAGTCTGTGTGCTGCATGTTTTGCTTTGCAGTTTGGAGGAAAGGCCTGCTGGTGTTAAACCAACAGGCCTACAGCTAATAAGCTTTAGCCCGTTTATCAGCTAGTAGTATATGCATGTGTGTGCTTGATGATGATACTTTTAGTTGCATGACCCTTTGTACAAGTACAGGTATATAGGAATTCCTTATGCTTTATCTGTATATCTTAGGAGACACATAACTAGACAGGGGAGAGTACAGCTTGGGGTTAAAGCACAAGGTATCAGCTTCGTCGTGCTACGTCCTCCAGCTGAGTATAAAGTGGCTGACATGAGGATCGGCACCTCCAAGTCTGAAGCCATGATTCTCAGCCTGGATAGCATGGATTGCCATCTCCGGGTTGGAAATGAGTTACTGCCTCAAGTGGAAGAGTTTAAGTACCTTGCAATCTTGTTCAAGAGTGAGGCAAGAATAGAGTGGGAGACTGACAGGGAGATCAGGGCACTGTCAGCATCAGTATCGGTCTGTCGTGGTGAAGAGAGAGCCGAGTCGAAAGGTGAAGCTATCAATTTACTGGTCAATCTACATCCCTACCCTAACCTACCGTCCTGAGCTTTGGGTAGTGACCAAAAGAAAGAGATTGTGGAAACCATCGGTGGAAATGAGCCTCTTTCTTAGGGTGTCTCGATTCATCCTTAGAGACTTGGTGAGGAGCTCTGACATGGGGGAGGGGCTCAGAGTAGAGCTGCT
This sequence comes from Gymnarchus niloticus, assembly GCA_009936485.2. Taxonomy (NCBI): domain Eukaryota; kingdom Metazoa; phylum Chordata; class Actinopteri; order Osteoglossiformes; family Gymnarchidae; genus Gymnarchus; species Gymnarchus niloticus. The sequence continues at coordinate 3,774,951 of JAACJT020000095.1, read as the reverse complement.
GCTTCTCTTCATCAAACATGCATGGTAACATCACATGCCTACAAATGAGGCCAGTTCTCTCCTGGTGTTCTTGGCGAGATACTCATAAAACAATACTTCCTGTAAGAAACTTCCACAAAAGACTTCTTCAAGACTAACTATGGACATTTTACTTTGTTAAAAAAGTAGTGATGGGACAAATGTGTTACAAAACCCGTGGTGGGTGAGAGTATCCTGAACTTACCAACTGATGTACCACGGATTTTGAAGCATCATTTGTCCCATCGCTGTAAAAAAAAGCTTTCTTGGGTCTTGTTTGGCTCATGATCCTGTTCCTAAGTGCAAGTGTTTTTTGAGTATATGATGTAGCTGACATCTTTATCCATGGTGACTCTTGACCAGAACGATAACTATATGGGTGTCGCGTGTCACGTTCCTGGCCTACACTGTATTAAACGGACAAGGACACTCAGAATCCTCCTTCCAGGGAATTCTTGTAGCATGTCGTCAACACAGAAACGTAAAAAAGCACTTTTGTGATCATTCCACTAGATGCACATTATAATACTTCAAGTTCCTTTCCTGTAACGTCATCTGGAAGTTAATATCAAAGTAAACGTTCGACTCCACAATGTGATTATTCCCAGTATAATAAAACAACTAGTTTGATGATTAAGGAAACAAGTAAATTGTTTTGTTTATAAGACTAATTGCATCCACTGCTGTCAGGCTCCAGTGTTTCTTGGAATCGTTTTGTCTGCACGTCACGCTGGGTATTAGAAAAATTTAAAACATATACGGCGCCAGGAAAAAGGAACTAGGCTGTATGTTACATTGGCCAGAAAGTTAGGAAGAAGAAGCCAAGAAAAACGAGGCGGAAAACTCAGTCGAGAAGGCCCTCAGACCTGCCAGCAAGCACGCTCTGTTTGCTAACGGCAGACGGTGCATCCGAGGAGGCGACGCAGGAAGCCCTGAGCTAAGCAGCTGTGGGAAAGTTAGCCAAGTGGATTGCAGGAGCACCTGGCATCTGAGTAGCGCTCGAGAGCTGCTGCCTGCTCCCTCTGGTCATAATCATGGGCATGTTAGAGGCCTCAGTCTATGCCAGCAAGACTGCAAATTACAATCATGGTGACAAGGTATCGTTTGGTGTCATCACCAAATGAATCACCAAACGAACAACCAAACAAATTACAAACCTTTAAATGCTCTAAGCAGTCGCGCTAATATATATATATATTTTTTGTCCATTTAATTTAAATGTGATTGAATACTTTCTGTAATGCCAGCAAAGTAAATATTGACTGAGGATAATTGACTTTGTATGTTTTCTGCGATTGTGTTGGGATTTTTTTTTCTAACCTTTTTACAGGATCTGGTGTCTAAGAGAGCACAAGCTGAGTGTTTTGATTAAATCAAAATGTAAATCTCAGTTACCGAAAACAGGGATTTCATGACCCCACAGTTAGGTAAGATCCTAAATCACGCTACTGAATCAAGCGGGAAAAAAAAAAAAAAAAAGAAATTGTAAATTGTAGACAAAAGTTGTGTTCCTTTTCTTGGAAGTAGTGGCGGACAAACCAGCAACTCGGCAGGCTTATTGCCAGTGGATGGGTGGGGGGTGGCTCATTGCACCTGGACCCCATGGATCCTGATCTTGCCCAGCTGACTACAACGCAGCTGTCTGCTCACCAGCAAGTTCCAGGGTTTGCAGGAGTCAGCCAAATCTGTCAGACGCTTCGTAAAGGGCCAGGGAACAACATCTCTGAATCCCCCTGATGTGGCAAGGCGAGGATAACGACCCGCTAATTTGTGTTGAAATAAATGTTGCACGCCGCGTGAAGCTGTGCGCGTACTACCACAGCAAGATGCCTATTTTTTTATTACCCTTCCTAGTTTGCTTTAAAGCCTCTGTTGTTTGCCGCTAATAACCATGCGATTATGTAAATCCTATCAATAAAACAAACTGCGAGCGAAACGTGTTTCGTCTGTTTATTATCCTTTGCGAAATACCAGAATAATTATGGCCGAGATGATTTGCGAAATAAGTCAAAATACCTCTACCACCCTACCGTTATGTCGGCGGGAAAACTGATTACTTGGCAAATGTGGTACAGTAAATGAGCGGATTTTCCATCAGTATCACTAAGTGCGTGTCCTCACCATCTGTGGAGTAATTTCAGTAATTGGGCCTTGCTCCCTTGCAACAAGGGGTGACCCCTCCCCCCCCCAAAATCTCAAACAGCTTTCCTTCAGGTCCAAATAGGTCATAATAACAGGACGCAGGGAACAAAATAATTGCTAGGAGGGCTTTAATATCTGCCCATAAACAGAAGCACGCCAGCATGGAAATCTGCTCCAGAATCTAATGAAGACCTTGAAAGCTAGCCCCACATCAGGTCCTTGACAGGGACACATGTCAATGAGAGGGTTGGGTCAGGCTGACAGGTCCCTAATGACACAACTGCAGCAGAACCCTCGTCCATCTCTCCAGAAACGCAACCACAGACTATTTCCATCTTGCCTGACTATTCGCCATGCAGAGATGGCTTTTAAACGGATTAATTAAATAACACAGATGATGGAATTGATGTAGAAAATTTTCCAGATTCTCAATGCTTACCGAGTCAGGGGTTGGATGTTAAAGAGGATTTTAATTAATAAAATAAGAAAATATTTATTTAATTGGGGAATTGTGATTAGACACTACCATCATACATTTTTAAACCTTGCTACAAATTCCCACTATGAAGTAAGGCAAAGAAAAAAAAGACAATTATAACCCCATTAATTTAATTCAGCTAATTTGTACCATTTGTACAAGACACCGTAAACCAAATTTATGACTACTTGTAGATTTCAAATAATTTCCCCTTTTCCACTATTTTCTAAATTCAAACTTTAAAAAGAAATCTTGAAATCAGCGATGACATAAAAGTCCAAAATCGTACTGCACCTCTCCTGTTGTTGTGATTTACCAAAAGAGAGGCTCTAAAGATGACATTAAATGAAGATTTGGCAGAAGGCAGAATCACAGACACCTGCCAAAGGCTGAGAGACAGCTCAAGAGGTCCTTCCATATTTTCTGGCTTTTACAAATGCTAACAAGAGATTCTCAAATGGCAAATTAGAGGCCCTCTGAAAAGAAACTATCTCCAGGAATGCAGCCTAAGCAGGGAAACCAAAGGCCAGGAGTGCTTTATAAATGTCCATCTTTGATTAATAAAAGATGAATAAGCTCAGTATATGAACATAGGCCAGCTTTGATCCTGGTCTCCAGGGGTGATGAACCAAGATTCCGCTCTGCCTCAGAGCTACTGGCCGAACATCTCTGGCAGGAATTCCAGAGAAAGCAGTCAATTATTCATTCAATTTGCCCATGAAGTCCATACAACCTTCGGTGGGTTTGTGTTAGAATCAAAATGCATGCAAAATGCATTGTTTATGGAAAAATGGATCATTTAAAGCAGCGTTGATGTTTTTATCTGCTACTGCATACATTTACAAGCAATGAGGATTAATGAAGCTATTTTCAATTTTTTTAAATGTGTAAGCTTTGAATAATGTCTCACGTGTTTATATACATAATGATTAAATGCATAATATACATTATATATACTGCATACTATATGGGTGTGGTCAGCAATCATTATGCCCATGCATGATATCCTATGCAGCATGTCGCATTTAGCAGGGACACACACACACACACACGCCAGTTTAGCCAACTCCTGTGGGAGAAAACCAGAGTAGGCAGAGGAACCCCGCAGGAGACGGTAAGAATACCGAGAACTATAACTCCCACAGGCACTAACATGAACTACAACTCCCACAGGCTCTAACATGAGCTACAACTCCCACATGCACTAACATGAACTACAACTCCCACAGGCTCTAACATGAGCTACAACTCCCACATGCACTAACATGAACTACAACTCCCACAGGCTCTAACATGAGCTACAACTCCCACATGCACTAACATGAGCTACAACTCCCACATGCACTAACATGAACTACAACTCCCACAGGCTCTAACATGAGATACAACTCCCACAAGCTCTAAAAATGAACTACAACTCCCACATGCACTAACATGAACTACAACTCCCACAGGCTCTAACATGAACTACAACTCCCACAGATGCTAGCATGAACTACAACCCTAATGTGCTCTAACGTGAACTACAACTCCCACTAGGTCTAACAAGGCCGTGATTATGACCCACTGCACAACTGTTGCATATTAAACATACATGCAGCTTATTTAACACGTATTCTTTGTCTAACATCATTTACTAGGTATTGTGGGTAGAGGCCACATACTTACCTTTTGCACCTGCTAATATGATTTCACCTGTGAAGTAGAATTCATATAAATATCATTTTATTGGCTGTTAATAAAACGGTAAAAACTGATAAATTATAACCATATGTTTATTATAGCTGCATAGTTAGAATCTATTCTCTTTTACAATAGCCCTCCCTTTAATATGTAAGCCACGGTTTCCATGGTTTCCCTGTGTGCTCAGGTGCACCCGTTCATTGGCCTAACGGCACAAAATGCAAACTACCATAATTGTTAAGTGACCTGTTGCTTTTGGGGGGCTTTGGCTGAAGGTTTAATGAACTCTGCTGCCTCCTCTGATATTCTGATTCTGATTATTATTACTTTCAAAATGTTCTTTTAAGTCTGGAAAAGATCTGGATTTTCTCTTAACGTCTCCAAAATGTTAGGCAGTGGCCTGGTCCCAAAATGACCTGGCTTGCTTTGTAAAACAATTGATTCTCAATCCTAATGTGCTGAAGCCGGCGGAATTCTTCCTTGTCAGTGATAATTTGATACGTCTCAACACCACAGTGGTACCATCTGTGGTTTTTATACCTGCTTCTTATATCTGCAGAGAAGGCAAGTGCTTCAATTTTTCATTTCTCTTTTACATTTTCAGCTGAACCTATGCATCGATCGGAGTGCAATCCTTCTTATGAAGTGGCTCAGCAAATGAGGTTGAGAAACAGGAAGTACATGGAATTGGGTAAAAATAAAACACGAATGAGCGAATCTTACTGGCTTTTGATTTGATGTTTGATCGGTAATCAAGAATTATTGTCAGGTGGCCCATTTTTGAATGGTAGCCTGCTAACGAGTTTTCCCTCTTCTCACATTGAGTTAAATTTCGTGGGGCTCTTCTTTAATGGATGAACAACAGCAGTGCAATATCTAAATTGCCTTTTGATTGCTAATGTGGCCTACAGATTACAAAGACCAGATTACATCTTGGGCCAGTCATCAGAGTGCAAAACCACCAACTTAATGTAGAACGTTATCATTGGGGAAGATGGTGGATAGCCACTGATGATGATGTAATATGGCTGCTTCAAAGGCTGTCATGGTACAGGCTAGCATCACAGTGTGTGGAGGAGCTTCCAGAAAGGCTTAAGCAGCCTAGGTGCTCCAAATGAAGGTGAGGTGGTGCCTTTTCTAGAGCTGAGGGATAGTCCTCCGGTAATGGCCTGTTTGGGCCAAGCCTAAAGCTTGTGGGGGTCCCGTCACTTTAAGACAGCATTAGCAGGATGTAGACCATACTGATGGGTGATGGAAAAGGAAAAAAGGCCATTTACAAGCAGAAATCAGAGAGAAACTCGATCCGGACACCTGCCACAGTATATTCTGAATTATGCTATACTCTATAGTGCGGTACCTGACTGGACACACGACCTGACTGAATGTATTTAATTTTGTAGGCTGTGCACTTTTAAATTCTAAAATTATCACAGTGTCATGTTCAATGCATTTAATCTGAGAGGAAAATTTCCGCTGCCCCAACTGAGGATTGTTGACTATTGGGTTCACGCTGTACTGCCTGAACAAGACCGATTGTCGGAGCCAGAAAGCCAGCAGATATGTTAAACCACACGGAAGCTAGTGTGGGTTACAAATTCACGCCCCCCCCCACCGCCGCCCACCTAAGTTTGAAATCACGAGAAGCACCGTCAGCATGGTGTGTGTGTGTTTGCGTAACTCGGGGAAGATCACCCGCTTCACCCTCGCTGTCCAGGTGGGCGGCAATGTCCGTGGTACTCTCGCTTTCACACTCTCTCTCTCGCCTCGTCGTTTAAGGTTCCGTGAAAATGGGATGCTGCCACGTTTTTAATTATTCCACCCACGCCACATCATCACAAAGCTCTTGTTGTTGCCTCGTCCAGAGTGTGTCCTCTTCATTACGGCGGGGGTGGGAAGCCACTGGCATATTCCTCATAAGCCTTATTAAAAAGCAAAATTCATGCACGCTTATTCACTACTTTGTTTTTTAGACTTTTTATTTTTCAACAAATACACAAGAAATAGTATTAGTCCCACTCTTACTAGTAGCCCGTAAAACAGGACTGGGATGTCAGAGCGCCGTTTGCATCTATTTTCTGCTCATTTTTCTAGGTACACCACAACTGGGCGACAGCACCACTTTTCATTGTCCCTCCTTCACTCTTTTTTTCTTACCTCTCCACATCTTCCATAAATATCCAGTAAATGGCCTCACCACAGCTTACTCGGCATTAACGAGGCCATAATCAGCTAAATTAGCTTCATGGTGGTCACCCGGCGGCTCCTGCCTGCTGCTTGACACATGTACGGGTGGCGTCACGCATCTCGGGGCACATCAGTTTAAACAGGCCGGTGGAAATCGTCGCCTCGTGATGCTAAACTCGAACGTGTCAACCCACAACACAGGAAGATAGCAAGCCATGCCACCCTAGGAACCCTTTTCTTGCATCATCTTGCATCAAAAACCATACTAAGTATCTAATGTCACAGCAGTTATTGCTACATAAATATGTAAATATTATAAACGTGTATATACACGTGTATGTATTCTACTTGGTTGTTTTTATCACAGGAAATTTAGACAAAGGTGGCTATATTATGAAACTATGGGTACATACAGGATTTAATTTGTGCCAAAAATCAAACCTCTGATTGGAAACTGTGTGCACTTGGGGGCCCCTTGAATCTGCTCTGCCACCTAAAAATTCACACATGCAACTTTCATAGATACAAAATGATATTATTTCATTTTACTTATTTGACAGTAGCTGCTGTCCCAAGCGACATACAGCAGTTAAGGGGCTACCTGAGGTAAAAGTGTAGCTAGGCTGAGCAGCCAGTAAGGGACCAGTGACAAAGTGCAGATTAGCACCAAAGCCTGAGCAAAACGAGCAGTAAGGTAACCATAGCTGTAGTGATTCATAATGAAAAAATCAAGACTAAGGTGAATCGAGGTCAGTGTAAAACTAAAGGGCAGAAATTCGGCTGCTCTGGTGACAGACAATGTGGGTCCGTCGTTGGATGAATTAGACGTGTTCCTGTAAGAGGCGGGTCTGACTTTTTACTTTCGCTGGACAGCCCTGATTAAAAATCCATATGGTCCAAATGTTTATGATTTTTTTTTCTAGTAGAAACTGAGTTGACCAAGTGTGGAGGCACGTCTGTCCTGTGAGGATGAGATTGACTGACACATATCTTGTGTGACATAACACCCTCATAGGCTTTGGTGTTGAATGACTAGATGGGTCAACGTAGACTTTGACACACACTGTGGATGTGACCTAACTGGTGTTGATAGTTCTGTGGTCACTGGAGGTCATTCACGTCTCAATTTAAAATATTATAACTTAATTGACGCAAGTAAGTATGTTACCCAGACAATAGTGAAACAATGATTGGCATAATTAATCCAAAACGTGGAGTGCATTTCATGTGTACACAGCATAGCATGCAGTACATTTAAAGTACATAGCTGTGGTGAGTGGAATGCTATAGTTATGGTTCTTTCAGTTTGAAATAAATTTAATATTAGAGAACTATTTAAACTAACATTAAAACATAAAAGATATATTAAAGCTACTGTTATTTGCAATCCAACAATTGCAACTGCAGTCCAGTCTGTGTTACCTGCTCTGTTTAAAGCTGAGCTGGTAATGTTGTCTTAATTAAAGATACTGTACATACGACCTTTGAGTAGGCAAAGATCATATGTATGATTTATTTTGGCACTGTTAAACCAGACCAAAGACAAATACACTTCTGTGATATCCTTTGCGTAAGGTTTTTGAGATACCAAAGCCAAGATCTTAGTTTTAACGCTTTGGACATGTGGTATGCTTAAGCTGAGTAAGCGAGGTAGGGGCTTGTAGTGTCAGAAGAAGTAGGCCCGGGTTCGAGCGAGTGCTGGTGGATATAACGGAAAAGGTGCAAACTCTTATGTGGTACGGAAGAAAGAGTGTCAGTGGAAAGACAGAATCCAGCGTCCCACTGTGGGGGCGGCGGGGGGAGCCGACTTTGACCACTTCCCCACCACCAGGAGATGTTTGGGATTAAAGGGGCGAAAGACTGTAGGGGTGAAGCTCCTGGCCAACGACCCCGCAGGTGGACTGAGGTGTGACAGGCGGCAATGTCCAGCTGGTGGGATCCTTACCTGTGTATCCAACAAGAACAAACCATCAAACTAGTCACATACTCCTTTGACTATTTTCAGTGAATTCCTCATCAAGGAAATGGCTTTGAAATTTACAGCGGCAGGCAAATAAGGCTTGAGTTTAATATGTTTACCGCCCTCTGCAATATAGATGCGGACTGTCTCAAAACAAAGATAGTGCCATTGATGGTATCGGAACAGGAAAATAAAACCAGTGATTCCAGGAAGGACTTCTTTGTAAATACTGGTGTTGTTGCAATTGACTGATGAAGCATGATCGATATCGAGATGGGCCTTTGTAACGATCTGCCCATGTAGACTGACGGAGAAAGGTCGCACAGGTAATTCACCATCACTTCCCAGTGCACACCTGACGTCAATCCATACTTGCATGGTTACTTGACTTTTAACTTTTGTTAAAATAATTTTTGTGTCAAGTGCATTCTGCTCAAATCCAGTTTCATTTCACCGCAACCTTTATCCACTTAGGTGTTGTAAGCCTGTATTGACTAATTCCCAGGGCCAGAAGATGGCGCTGCTGGCCACAGGTTTACATTTTTAAGGCGTCTGGGTGAGCCTGGGGATAAGGAAAGAACTCCAAAAAACGCTACTGCGTGACTGACACTATGAGGATTGGGTTTATCGCTACAATCCAAGTGTTGATCAAATTAATTTAATTAAATTAGCATACCCATCTTGCGGATGAAAGATGCCTTGATGGATAAATGGATTGAATTACATCAGCAGTATATCAGATTAAGTTTTCTAAACTGTAAGCATATTGATGATTAACTATTAAAGTCTGTGTCTCATAAAAATGCAAATAAATAAACATAACGACTTTCAACTCACTATGCTCAAACAATTCAAACAGTCGGAAGATACCGGCAACAGATCAAATGCCCGGTGTTCATACCCACTAATAATTCCCTCAGCATTATTTTGACCGTTAATTCCTTATTCTGTCCTGTCGCTATTCAAACCACAAAGGGAACCCGGTAAAGTTCCGACCAAACGTGTCCGGTTGTCAACTTCGTGCTCCTCCGAGACTCCGGAGCATTCAATGGATTTACATTCTGCTTTCAATTGCCGAGGCCAGCCGTTGGTGAGCGGGTACGGCTCATTCTGCCTAATAACGCCAGACAATCGCAGGAGCAGAGGTCGTCGAGCCTGCCAGGTGTCTGACGCGCGCTGCATTTTATTAAAAGCCCAAGCGGCGCTTTTCTCTCGTGCCTCCGTCGGCGTGCGAGGCCACACGTGACTCAGCCCGCCGTAAAACGTGTCATCTGTTGCGGAAAGTGGTGCCTTGTGCGTAACACGATGCGACGCATGCTCTGCGCGACATGCTGGTTTTGCAGCTCCGTGAGGAAACCCACAGTTGTGGTTTCCTTGTGCACCGATAGAGTACTTCTTTGGTCTAGTGTGATAATATCCTTAATTTTATTCCTGAAGAATATATAATGGAAAATGCTCTGGGAATGGTAGTGCTGGTTGCTCCACTGTCTCTGCAAGGCCGGAATGAGTTTTGTGAGGGGGCGGAGGTTTCAAGGGGCCTGCTCATTTACGCTCCATTGGCTCGCAGAATTGCGGGAGCATTAAAGGTCCTGTACTGCCGCTGAAGCTCGACAGACCTCTCTGATGGTGGGTTCAAGCTCCACCCCCTTCCCTTGGCTCATGTTGTCATGGGTACCTGCTCAACACGCCACGTGCCACACACTGCGACACCCTTTTTTTGCTCCTGGTTGTGTTTCTCCAGAGCATTACGTGATCTTTGTAAGCCACTAGCCTGATGAGCCCACAAAAATCATGAAATCACTAAATAACAAGTCATTTAAAAATGAAGCATTCATAAACCGAACATGCAGCATTCTCATCTCTACGTAATTTTACGATAATATACCGACTCCCCTCCATCACACGCCCCTGGTGGTTGAAGTGCTCTAGGAAATAAAAAATGTTTTGTCCCATTTATGATAAATTAATGAGGCTGTAATGGCTTTCACTGACCTTAGCAGTGAGGCTCAGAAATGATTCAAGGAGTGAAACAAACTGAAATGAACAAAAATGATCTTGGGAGGAAAACAAGTAAGACCAAATCTGTCCATATAAATTGTTGAATATTTTCAAAGGTTTCTATATATATAATTTGCATTATCGGTTGTAAATAGTAAATGATGTATATGGGAAAAATCCGTATCTTCGAACCACAGATCGTGGTCAGGGTAATGGGGGCATGCAGTCTATCCCAGGCAGCATTGGGCACAAGGCTGGGGTACACCTTGGGTGGTGCCAGTCCATCAAAGGGCACAAGGCTGGCGTACACCTTGGGTAGGGTGCCAGTCCATCAGAGGGCACAAGGCTGGGGTACATCTTGGGTAGAGTGCCAGTCCATCACAGGGCACCGACATGCACTCTGGAAAATTCAGATTCCAGTCAGCCTGGTCTCATGTCTTTGGACTGCTGGAGGCAACCAGAGCTCCCAGTAGGGGTACGAGTACACACACACAGAGTTTTGATCCCTCAACCCTGGAGTGACACCCACTGAGCGACCATACAGCCATATGGGGAAAAATGCTGCTAATACCATACATTTTAGAAAGTTTCATTTTTGTGTTGCTATTGTTGTTAATTGTTAATAACTGGTGTTTACACATCATATTCATGGCTTAGAAATTTTTCTCGCCTTAGAATATAGATGTATAGGCCTAGTTCTGTCTCTGAATAGGCAAAAATGAAAAAAAAAGGCAAAAATTTCTCAGTCTCTCTGCCTCATTCAGCTACACACTGCCGGCCCCCAGATGATTACAGACTTGTGTTGCCTGAAGCAGAAAACTTTATGTAACTGCCATGGAGAAGTTCACAGCTGATTCCGTAGAGGATAAACATTGGTGTGTAGTATCCATATTTTATATTTTAATACGTGAGACAGGAAGGAGTGGTGCCCCAGTACACAGAGCCTAGCATTAAGCTTTTCATTCTGAGGAGATTTGGTCAGTGCCCCATCGATTTTCTCTGGGATCTTTGAGATCTTTCAGCAGTATTAAAATGTGTGGATTAACTGTGCTGGCATCTCTAAATAAGCCGTTGTGAGTATTCCGTGATGGGCTGGTGACTTGTGTCCTGTGTTTCTGGAAATAATCTTTGGACAGATCATGTCTGTGCTTATGGAGGATGGATGGTTCACCTATTTATAAAATACATCTGTACCATTTTAAAGTAAGCAGCATGGATTCCGAAATGTCTGCGAAATGGATAGTGTTCCCCTCTTCAGATGGCACATGTCCATCGCATTTTTCTGGCTTGACGTTACCTGCGAGCCGCAGTTTATCTTTTGTTGTCCCGGTGACTGACTGCTAGACGCCCCAGTAAGGTTTAATTATACTGCAACACGGTACCCTTATTAGTGAGCTTCTGCGGCTGCAAGCCCCATGCAAATGTGTTAACGATTAGCCAGCGAAAGTGAGCCTTCCCGTAATGCAAATGCACACAGCTTATTTATTAATTTTAATTGTGCAGCAGGATGTGTCTGAAGTGATCCTGCAATTTATTTATTCCTAACTGGAGTATTCCTAGTTTAGGGTCCTCAAGGGTACAACGGACAAACCATACTTTGAGGAAAAGCTTTTCCTTCAGTGGGATAAGGACGATGGCTTGAAAACTTTTAAGAGAACTACTTATGCTGTTACTAGTAGTACAATTACACAGAAGAGAAGTGCTTGTTAACTCCAGTGCAAATGGATTAAACTTGTTTCGAATCTGTAAGAAGTGGTTTCAAATGAATTATTCTAGTAAACATAATCCCTAATTGGTGGCACAGTGGCTCACAGGTAACACAGTGGCTTCATGCCCGCAGGACTAGGGGTTTGAATTCTGGCTCTATTTGTGTGGAGTTGGCAAGTTCCTCCCAGGTTGCACAGCTTTCCTTTCTGGGTGCTCTGAGCTCCCCCTGCAGCCCAAAAAAATGTGTTTAGCTGATCTGGTGTCTATAAATTGCTCACAGTGTGTGAGGGTATGTCCTGTACTGGACTGACATGCCATACAGGGTATTTTGTGTCCTGTACTAACTGGGAGAGGCTCTCAGCTCACTATGAGCTCATGCTGGATAAGCTATTATGATAGACAGACAGACATAAAGTGTATTAATCCCCGAGGGGAAATTAAGAAAAACAGGCAAGGTACACAGAAGCCGTTATTGCAGACACCTGCTTGCGCCAGCGCCATAAAAATTCAATGGAAGGGGGATAATTCACAATTTAAGATGTATAACTACATCCCTGATTTTTACCTAATCACACGATCCACAGGACTGCCGAGTGTTTAATTTTGTGTCATCTAGGTGTCCTTGTAGGTACTCCATGTTCAGCATCACTGAGCAGAGATATTAGTATATGGCTAGTGGAGTTATCTATAAAAAATCAAGCCGCTGTCCCTGATCTTTGTGAACCTGTGCAGCGAGAACCTTAAGCAGTCTAAATGTCAAGATAAATTTCCACGGATAGATTTGCATGTGTATAACATTTCCGTTCCTCTTCCCACCTCCGTGTCATTTGACTGTTCACTAACCCGTACGGGGCGAGTCTTGAAGTGCGAAGAGCAGATGTCAGGAAAAGAAATCAATGCCAGGCAGTATGAGGCCCTGTGGGTTCGGCCTCTGCCCGCAACTTGAATGGTTGTCGGTTCAAATCCCATAACTGGAAAGGTGCCCCTATCACCATTAGGCCCTTGAGCACCAAAACCACTGCAGGGGGGCTGGATAAATTGCTGACCCGTTCTCTGACCATAAACTCTGCTGTCACCTCTGTGCTTGTGTGTGTCTCAAGGAGAGCATGATGGTATTTATCCAGTAAATGGCAAATAAAGGGGTTTAGATTTATACAGGGTGGTCAATACTGTAAAGGAGTATTTACATATTTGACTAAAACAGATTTCTGTCTATTGATGTGCCACACCTATCCAACTATCAAGGTCTTCTGTGATTTGATTGTATGGCTACGGCCTCAAAGCGAGTTGAGGATTATAAAAAGAAACCCAGCTAATAAATTAATTATTCAACACTAATTTGATTTCAGTCACACAAAAGACCAGAAACAATCAGTTTCAAGAGGCCACATTATTTCCACTCTGCACTCTTGTCAGCTGTTTCAATATTACCATGTTCCCACAGTGGCCCCTTAAGACAATGCAGAGATTATCTTTGCATGAGATGACCAAATAAGTTATGCACACCTCCAGGTCAACACTGCCGAGAGTGGTTCCACAAGGAAACAAAAGTTAAGAGAAAGAAAAATGCTGTTTTGCATAGCAAGTAGATTTTTTAACTATCAGTTACCAAGACAACATGTATGACCCATTATCATGAGCTTACGCATCGCATTTCATGTCATATTTATCCATTTTTTTTTTAATCAGGATTTATTTGGGGGGGTGGGGGGGGTGTGCTGGTGGCGCAGTGGGTGGTGGAGCTATGGTATGACTCTAATTAGACCCCCATCTCTATCTCTATAGAGCTTCCATGTCACCTCATCTGCCTGTATACTTCTTGCATGAGTATATCTGTGCAGTGCAGAATGTGTCTCCATCCTCTGCGTGGATGGACGGATGGATCTTCGTGTTAAAATCGCTCAACAGTTTGTTCTTTCTGTGAACACTTGTAAATAGCTCTACGCGTTAGACGGTAGTGTGGCGACGGCCATCGTGAGACGAAGTCAGGTGATCAAATTATCTATATTATATGTGGTTCCTCATATTGTTGTTTTTTTTTCCCCTCATTTGCTGACCCACCACCTTGATTTATGTTTCTGAGGTGTACAGGAACATCCAAAATAGACATTCATTTCTGTCCTGACCTAAGATGAAGTTATGCGAGTCACTTTGCAAACTTAACTTCTACCCAGCTACGAAACGGTATACCTACAGGACTGTAGACTGAGCATCCTAGTGGGTGAGCCAAAAAAAAATTGTTTGGTTTTTGTTTCATACTAGTAGCAGATTAACTAAAGGAAGTATTGAAATAAAGCAATCGATAATTCACTGATATAAACATCCAGAAACAGGAATTTCACACGTCCTAACAGGCTTTTTATGTTAAATAATCCTTTACTGTCTCTGTGGTAAATTTGTCTCCATAACATATTATTCATTAAGAGGACATTGCAAGACAATTGACGTACCTCGGATATTATTGTGTTTCCTCTTGTGTCATGATGCCAGCACCGTAAAAACCAATCACCCTATGAACACAGTAAAGGCAGCGACCGCGGACGTGTTGGTATGCAAAGAACTGTACGTCTCGCATTTTGGACTCACATCAAAGGGACCCAACTTGCATAAGTAAAATGGTTATTTACATACGCTTCAAGGAGCCCGCATAACAACCCCCCCCTCCCCCCGCAATCCCTCGCTAATCTTACCACGAAGCCTTGAATGTTCCCTTTCTCTCAGTTAGTAAATATCCTTAGGCACTCCATGGCGCTCCAGGCCATTTCTGCATGTAGAGAATGCAGTAGATTTACCGAAGCCTCAGCGAGGCTGGCGATGGGCAAACCACGTTCTCAAGGATAAGATTTCCCCCATTATGATATATCAAGATCTTTTTGTTTTTTAAAATCGCACGTCGTATTTCGATTCTTTCATTTTATAAAATCACCTGTGCAAATTAACATTATAATGCACATAATGCATAATCTATCTGCATGTGTAAAAAATAATGCATAGCATTTTACAAGAAATGAATATTGCTGTGACTGAGGAAATGGTTTAAGATATATTTTTTAAACACCCTTGCTAATATGCTAATACAATATGCTAATATAAACCCTTGCTATCTAGAATGCTTGCTTTCCTTTGACAGTAGCTGACTTTTCCACAACAGGATGCTCCAATCTCTGCTATCAGCACCGTATCCACAGGCGGATCATAGGTGGAAGGCCTGCTGTCAAAATGCTCTTAATTTCTCAATGACAAATCGGTGCTGAGGTACACGGCGAGAAAGTAACATTTTCCCTTAAAGATAATGCCTTTGTGGGACAGCTGCTCGGCAACAAATAGCAAGGTAAACACACGTTCCCCCCCCTCAGCTGTCTTCACTGGCTCCCACTCATAACTGTAAGACATTTAAAAACTTACTTCCTGCCTACCAGGCAGCAAAAAGGGTTGGGCATGAATACCCCTAAGTAATTTCTGGCCCCAAACATTATGGACTGACAGTGCTACTCTGCTGCCGGCCTTCAGTAGTTGGTGCCACCCATAATCACTGTTACATCTTGACAACAGAAGTGACCAGGAGGGTATAAGAGCAGAACTTTATTCATAAGCTCTTTCCTCTACAATGGACATGGCTGATTGTAGGGATTTGCCGTTACCAACCGCCAATCACGACTCAAGATAATTACTATAATTTCTTCCCAATAGATCGCCACCTACTGGTATGGCATACCAACTTCACTTTCTAAATGCTCTCCTCATTTTTTCCATCATCCCTCTGTAGAAAATCGAGCACCTAGTGCCCGCCATGATACACTCAATACCTCCTTTGCACTGTATTTCAATATACATATCCTGTTTTCTTCAATTACTCACATAACATATTAAGCTGAAGATAGTACTTTCCGTACTGTTTTCCAGATGTCCGTATCTAATGCATTGAATTAATTGCTTTTTGACACCTGGGAATAAATGTTGGGCCAGGAAATAGCACTTGCTATGTAAATAAAATATGAAATGTAATGCAAATATTTCTGAAAATATTCAGGTGGCAAGGTGTCTCAATGACTAACACTGTTGGCTCCCACTTATATGGCTGGGGGTTTGAATTCCTGCATCCGGTGACCAGGATAAGCAGATGAAAGACAGATGGTTGGATGGATAAGAATGTCTCAGCATATTATACTGAAATGCTTAATCAAGATGCTTTCCCACAGTAATTGTATCTACCTTTGACATATTCTTTTCCTGCTGTGATTTTGTTGTGCTTGCACAATGACAATGAAGTTCTTGACTGAACTGAACATTTCATCACTGGAACAGAGTTCCAGTTTACTGATCACATTGCCTTCTGCCTCTTGACTATATATCAAGCAGTGGTGATTTCTGTCAAAGCTACAATAAAACAAACATGAAAGTATTTCAAAAAAGACCACTGCATTTAGTCCTTCTCCAGTTTTGTTTATTGCTGCCTGTTCCCTAGATAAAACATTTCTTCAGGATATAGAAGTTGTTTGTTCCCTTTTCAAGTTTTTAATTAGTTTTACTTAATTTCACAGGACCAATTTACAATTCATTATCTTCCAATTTGTGCACTATGCAGAAGGTACATTCTGGGTTAATTGTTGTTTAATGGAAAGTCTCTACAAAAATGTAGTTCAAACATAATTTATATTACTCATTAGGGGGGAAAAAAACAAAACAAAACAAAGTGTGGCATTTAAAGCTAATAATATACATGCATATTCCCCTACTGGCAAATCAATAATCTGTTGTTCTCTATATTTAAATAATCAAAAAACATTATAATCCTGATTCCTCTCTGTTCAGAATACATATATGGCCTGGGGTATTCAGGCCTTTTGATGCATTAAGGTTAGGTACAGCTGTTATTGAAGTTTGAGTCTTATTTACAGAACATAATCAAGAAGTGGACCATTATGGCTGAACGTTTCTCATCAGACTGCCCCCGGGGCAGAAACAGATGTAACCATTTGAATGTAAATCAGTTAAATATTTACCAGCTTAACCGCCTTGGCTGTAGCCACGCACACTAAATGTAAATGTATTAGATGTATGGTTCCAGAATGACCACTGGGAAGAATACCTTTGCATTGCAGCAAGCAAGGCAAAAATATTTCCTTATCTCTAAAAATCACGCTATACATTCTACTTGTGCTACAGATGTGATACAGCTGCCCTGGCTAGTGAAATGTCCAGGTGAATGTGGAGTATCTCAGCTATAGAGCCGATGTTTCCTCATTTCTGTCATGAGCCTCTTTAAAACCTGACATCCTCCTCACAGTGTAGGTGGAGACTGCTTCTCCATGCAGATCTCATCTGGTGTCACAGGAGGATAATTGATTTATGGCCTCTGGCTTTTTAAAAATTGACTTTCTGGCAAAAATCAACAGTCGTTGAAAGGATGGCTGACCAGTGGAATGTGCCACTCTCGCCGTCTCTTTGGTTCTGCCCGCACAGTGCCACACCTCCAGCCCCGTACCAGACTCCCCCAGGACCGGTCCAATTACCTTTAAAGCTCACACATTACTTGTTTTATATGTAGTCAGCCTGTAAGCCAACAATTTAATGAGACCAGAATACTGTGGATCTCCTGCTACTATTAGAATGGCAGTCTGACTCAACTGTTTGGAAGTCTTGCAGCCCAATATAACAGGGCTTTCAGATTTTCACTCTATATTACATATTTTGGAATTGGTGTTCAATGATTATTTTTTATTTACCTTTTGCACATGTTCTTCATATATGCATATGTCAAAAAAATCTAGACTTATGACTGCAAACGTTGATAGGAGTTAGAGATTCTGTTTTGGTTTCTGAACACAACCGAATAGAATATCTTTATTGTTATTGTATATTGTACAATGAAATTCTAGATGCATTCTCTGCCAGTGCTCCAACGACATATATTAGTGGGAGGCACAGATCTATGTCAAAGACAATCGAGTAACTTTAGTGACACTGTGATCTACAAACAAGTAGACTGTGCCGCTTCAACTTTGATCAGTTGTGATATGTGGGTTTTGTTTGTCTTTATTTTGTGGGCTTTAGCTGGCTATGTTCCTTAGGTTTTTGGTTGACTGTGCCATGTGTGTTTTGGTTGACTGTGCCATGTGTGTTTTGGTTGGTTGTGCCATGTGTGTTTTG
>JAACJT020000095.1:3723463-3751716 GCA_009936485.2 Gymnarchus niloticus | reverse complement strand
TGGTTTAATTTTTTTTTTGTTTTAAGGGGGGGAGGCCTTTGTGCTCCCTTTTAAACTGGGGTCCCTCTTCTTTTTTTGGTTTTTTATTTATAACTTTCCCCCCCCCCCCCCCCCCCCCCCAAACCGTGATCAGGATAAGCAGCTGGAAGATGGATGGATGAAAAAACATCATCCTTGTTAAAGAATATACAGTCTGCCATTGGAATATATTAGTAGCAAAAATAAAGCTTTTAGACTGTAGCTACTATGGTTTATTTTCCTCTAATAAGGGAATAAATGTGTATATTTAATTTCTGAGAATGCAAATTAAACTAACAAAAAAATAAACCAGCATATTTTCGATTATCCATTCCTGTGAAACAAATTTTACTTTATAATGGTATCAGCCACTGTTGCGTTTGAGCTTTAAAATCTATAATATGGCTTGGCAATTCATTTTCAAGTCTGTTGAATTGATTTCCAAAAGCCAGATGCACAAGATTTGACTGTCATGGAAGGTCTACATTGCATGCTTTTTTGCGAGCATGTCAATCCATCTTCTTTTCCTTTTCCAGCACGTTAAGATTCATCAAAACACATAATAGAGAAATCCTGTTTGCGATTCACCTTGTTTCCTCGACTGTGCGCCTGACAGTTCACAGTCTGGTCAGTCCGTGATGTCCCACCTGTCATATCTTTAGTAGACTCGCTGCTCAGTGTATTCTGGGCAGAAAAAAAAAAAAAAATAGAACACCCTCAGATGTCTGTAGCCTTTTGGTCGCTAATTGTAATAATGGTCTGTGTCAGCTAGCCTCTTGGAAATTTACATCTGGTCTTTAAGCAAACCTGCCAGTTGGGATAGGAAGCCTCATTTCGAATGGGTGTCTGTGTGTGGGGGGGGCTTCCTAAATACACAGTTAACCAGGAGCAAGGGCCGTTTCCATCTGCAAGGTCTGCTTTTAGAGTCCTGTAGCATTTTCCTGCCCTTGACGAGAAATTAATATTTATCAATGCCTCTCAAGGATGATTTATGTTGTTTTCTTACAGCAGCCTAAAATAATGCAGTAGACACGTCCGGGAATGTTGTCTCCTCCCTCCGTCTGGCCTCTAATAGGCACAAGACCCATAAGCCCTCGCTCTGGTGATTTAAATCTGCACGCAAATATGTGCCGAGATAGTATGCTGTAATTTAGAGGAGGAGGGTAGGTTAATGAGATCCTTGTTAGCTGATATATTTTCAGAGGATCAAAGAGGCAAAGGTCTCGTCGTACATGCTCTGACAAAGTATGAGGCGAGTGAAGTAAAGTTAATAGGTATTTTGTGACTGCGAGATAGAAGATGGTGGAACTGCTGCTTGTGGCCTATTTAGGAAAGCAGAACAGGAAGAGGAGGGGGGAAAAGCTTTTGTATGAATGGCTTTCAAAGGCTGGGAGCTGGGATACACCCACTGCAACACGGAATGAAGGGGCAACGCGCATCAGAACAGGTGGACAACGATGCATTTCCTGAATCACCAATGAGTAAGAAAAACAAAATATTGGAATCAACAAAAAGTGGCCTTAACTCTGCTAAAATACTAACGATCAAATATTCCCGCACTCATGTGTTCAACTCCTGGATGGCAAAGACTAATACTTGATTTACTTCTTGAAATATTTCTCTTATGTATAAGAGCTATGACTGAAAATTTGTACAATAATTCACCTTTATTTTGTTTTTTATGCGGAAAGATATCAAGTCTCGTTATCAAAAACAAACAACCGTTTGATATTTTTGACATCCCAGCAAACAGGCAACGTTCCCACGATGTCCAATAACGTTCTCATTACGTTCTTAACGTTCCTGTAACGTTCCCTGTCTGCTGGGATCAAATAAAACTACTCTTACATGCTTGTGTAGTATGTTCATAGGAATTGGTCTAAATATAAAAAAAAAAATAAAGAAATGAAGAGTAACTGAATAAATTAATGAAGTGAAAGCAAATAACCCGCAATTGAAAGAATTTCATTGCCGCACAGCAAGTGAGCCCGAATGACAACGCCGCCTCAACCCTGACAGTGAGTTATTGCTCTGTTGCGACTGTTGCAGCAGCGCAGCCCATGCGTCACAATGGATGTTGCTGTCGGCTCGGCCAGCATCTATTTATAAATACTCTTCGGCTGCTGAATAATCAATACTAGGAGCACAATTGCATGCCAGAAAGCGGCTCGGTTCCCTACATCATCCCACGCGGCACGATCATTACCAGGGAGCCTGGAAAAGGAGCCAGACAATCTTCGCCCCTTCTCCCCGAGAAACGCATGAAAACCCAAGGACCTTTCAAAAAGCAGACAATGCAAAGCGCAGATAACATATGGGAGGGCCACCGGCTGCTAGAGGCTTTCTCTGGGTGGCTGCTCGTAGCGGCGGCTTTTGAATTTACTGCTGGTGGCAAACGTCGGAGTAATGGGATTGCCTGTCTGGCGGTAATGTGGCCTGGTGTCTGTTCCAAGCTGAAAAGAAATTACAGAGAGAAGGGCAGGCACCATTTAATTTGCAAATTAGAAGATAAGCGCATTTATCAAGCGCATTTTTTTTTTCCTCTAAGACTGAAGGTTGCATTCTGAAGTCACTGCAGAGAAGCGACAAGATTTCAAATTTGAAAATAGGGCATGACTCAGATTTCTTAGGAATCCCCTGATAACCTTTGCAGGGTAAACGATGGAAATTGAGTGAAAGTATGTAGTGGGTGTGGCCTCCTGCCTGGGTGTGAGTGTCATTTTGTGATACTGGTAAGATTGCACGTCTTATTAGAACACTCTGGCCAGTAGGGGGCTGGTAACATGGCAGTGATGAAATAGTGCAAAGCTGTTAGTTTCCACACACTGTGGATATGTCAAAATTATAACTTTAGTACTCATTAAAAGTTCCAATTATCCCCATGTCCTGTGTTTCTCGTGTTAGATACCACAGTGAGCTATCCAGTAGCAACATCCAAGCGGTCATAAAGAAACACAAAATGAAAGATATGCTCTACTGACATTATTTTGAAAGGGAAATTTGGAAATAGATGTTTGGGTGCAAATATTCATATACAGCAGAATGTTAATTATCTGAACCTCAATTGTCCAAACTGTCAATTATCCAAACCATTGCCCCCCCCCCCCCACCTCCAAATATCATAGTATTATGTTTTATTGCATTGGTTGTTATGCTAAAGTATCTTACTCCTATCAATTAATGCATTTGCTTCTGATGATTAATTCAAAGACATATGCATAGAAATAATTTTAATTTGTCATCCCTGGACTTTAAAATCAAATGTTGGCCTTAGCTGCTGTGTGGACTCTGGACAATCTCCCGTGACTTTGAGGCATCACCGTCTGTTGTACCTTCGTTCGATGTGAGTGTGGCAGTGTGGTGGGCAGTAAGCCTTCACTCAGTCTTTTAACTCGGTTTTGTAAAAACTGCGTTTTCTCATCTATGTCTGATCATTTGAACCATTCGATTACCCAAACCAACCTTAGTTACAATTGATGCAGATAATCTACATAAATTTTGAATTTACAGAATCCTTTCACAAATACTAAAGAACTGATATTAAAGAGCAGCGATACAGACATTTTTCTGTATAAGTCAATCCATCCATCTTCCATAATTTGCTGCAGCATCACATTGAACCTGGAATCTCTCCGGAGAACTCTGGCCGTGACACGGGGGGCACCATGGGCTGCAAACAGCCAATCACAGGGCAAATTTCATACTACCAGAATAAATAAATGATAACTGAAAAAAAAAAAAATCGCATAAGTGCAAGAGCAGAGCTGTTTTTGTGACTTGTTTGCTGGATCCGGTGATATGGTCCAATGGAACTAAACAAATGGGCCTGAATTAATGACTTTCATAGCATTTTCAGTTGTGCATATTGTCTAATTACTGAAGTAGGCTTTCCTGTTACAGAGCACAGGCTTTAAAGCCAGCTGAAATCTTAACATTCCTGTATGGCAACCAGAAAGGTGCATTACTGGCATCCGTAAAATACATTTTGGCTGCATGGCATAATTAAAAGTCAGCTCAAAGCACTTAAGTATGATGTTGAGTATTAAGCATCTTTAACAAAAATAAAACCACTTTTTTGTTTATTGTGCATTTAGTTTTGTTTGCTGCTTTTACAAGTCAGTATATTAGCTTTTTGTTTATACCTTTAAATGCAATGAAATATTGGAAATGGATGAAAAATTCATGAAAGGCAAATCTCATTACCTTAAAATAAACTAATGGGCAGCTTTGTATAGTTAAAAAAAAACTAAAAATAACGTATCCTTCCTTTGAATCTTTTTGGTTCTTGTTTGGGTAACAGAGCACTGCACAAATTAAACTACAGAGCTATAAAATAGTTATTTTTTTCTTAAATATTCTGGATGTATAACTTATTTATGACTGCAGTTTCATGTAGAAAGAACACTGGCATGATGCTTCACAGAGTTTCGTTGCCTCTCTTGAATTTCAGCTTACTTGCATCTCAGACAGATTTTGGCTCGCAAACAGCACGCCTCCTGGAGTCCAGACGAAATGCACTTTAGCAGAATTGGCGATGCTGCACTGCTCCGTGTGTGTGACTGTGTAAGTGAATGGGATGCGTATAAATGCCTTGTGATGTACTGGCAGTGGGCCCAAGCTGTATCGGGCCGTATCCCGCGTGCTTCCAGAGACGACCCTTAACATGTTTAGATAAGCAAGCGTTACAAACGGGTAGAAGGGAAACAGACATGAATAAATTAATCTTGGATGACGTAAAGACACGTCTCAGTTAGAACGCTTGTTCATATCCTTTTTGTCTACATGTTCTGTTGTAGTACTTGGTAAGTCTGAGTACACGCATCAGCAGGTATATTTATATACAAAAAATATACCGATATCTCCGAGGGCCTCATATGTATGAATTATGCATATGTAAACTACAAGCACTGTGATGTAAAACTACTTTCACTGTATGCTACACAAATTGTATATGAGTACACAAATGGTACAAAAAACTGATTTTTGCATTGCTGAAATGTACATTTTTTCTACATATAATGAAGTTGGTGATGTGAGTTCCTTCTTTACACGATGGATATAGAAACAGAATTTCCGTCCATCTGTCCATCCATCCATCCATCCATCCATCCATCCATCCATGTCTTATATACGTGTGTGTTAGTAAGAATAGCCTTAGGCCCGCTGAAATGCTGAACTGAATTTGATTTGGGTATCAATTTTTAAATGTGAAAGCCTAGGAACCTAAATCAAATGTAGCTCAGAATCTGAGTAGCCAAAGGCAATTCTTGCTGATGTAAAACATACATATGTGTAAGACCTTTGACTGGAGTCATCTTCTGGGTTATTTACCACCCCCAAGAACACGCAGAAACGGCCGTTACAAACCTTGAAGCATTCTGAGTACAACATAACTTCTGTGGTCTCCATAAAATGTAGACTTTTTTCCACCATTAACAAACTACAATCTATCTAAGTGCAGTATCCGTAGTAACGTAATCAATCTACATTGTGTCTCTGCTATGGAATAATATGAGTAATTATTCTGGTACGATTTTTTCAGGATGTAGTATACTTCATAAAGAGTAAACTGATCATTAAGGCCCTCCTGCAATGTGTTATCAATTAACCTTCATTAAACTACCTAAGTATATGGAGCTCCTAACAGGCCGTAGTGCATAAAGCCATCATCGCCAAGTCCCGCCTGAAGCACAGATGAAAGCCCTGATTGGCCAGCAAACAGGCCCACCCCTCCTAATCCCTTTAAAGTACATTTTAAAGATTAATCTACCTGGCCGGCACCTCTTTGTGAGCAAACTGGTGATTTATGGGCCGCATGTTAAGTGTTCTTTTCTGGGTGCCTGCGTGTGGATGCGTCTTAGCCCCCCGCAAGCTGCACCCAGTGTTTATGCCTGAAATGTATCTTTCCTTTAAAGAAAGCAGCCATAAACCTTCATACCAGTGCTTGCTTTATTGGTCTGCTTAAGCTTAACTTGTATTTATTTCTCCTCAGTGCTGATCAAGTAGACGCCAGGACATTTGTTCTGATTTAGATGCGTACTTACTGGAAATATTACGGCAGCAGTCACGTATGAAAAATGTGCCTCGACAAACAGACTTTCGCAGTAACCAGCATCCATTTTTCAAAGTGCATTTTTCTTCTCCGTATCTATTGTCGCCCTTGGAAACCCTCAACAGGAGCAACCAGAATCAAAATGTTTTATCCTGAATAGCCCAGTAGGTACTTGAGTTACGGCAAAAGATTTGGTCCTTGAAACTTGGGTAATGAAGATGTTTTGAGACCCAAGAGCAGACCAAGTGGTCTTAATGATTCACGCCACGCGATAACAAGCGGTAAACTCTAAAGCACAAAAAATCAGGACCGAAACAGAAGATAATATTGTAAATGTATCCAGGGCGATGCAAATTATACTGCAATTTACCGTGCGGTTGTGTTTATGTTATTTCATACTTTGAATAAGTACTCCCTTATTCTTAAAATGTATAACGTTAGTTGTTATTAAAGAACCAGAAATGTACAGCATCAATACAGAGAAAAATCCACCTATAATTAGAATCAGTAATTGATCTTAATAACCTGCAAAACATATGAAGATGAACAGGGGCATAGTCAGATTTTCATGCATATTTTAATTAAGATACCTCTGATTTAATAAAAAGACAATAGGAGCTGGCCAGGGAGAACAACTGTCATGAGAGATAATTGATTATAAAAACATTTATTAAATGCACAGAAAATGTACATGTGATTACACAATCAGGTAAGTCAGTAATTCATGTAGCAACGATTTTATTACCTTAAGTGGACAAGAAGAGAGCAAACCACTAGCGCCAGTCCCATGTTATTTACTGTGGTAGCCTTTTAGTTTATTTACATTTGCATTTTTTTTCCCGGCTCGCTCGTCAAACTCATTAGCGGTTTGCATGACGACTTACACTACCGTGACGGGACACTTGACATCAGGAATCTCCTCAGATTTATTTCTTAATGTCGTTGGGTATTTTTATTTTTTTCAGAAGGTGATTTTTCAGCTGGGGCAAGATGCCATGTTACTCGTATTTGGATTAATTCTGTGTTTGCTTTTCATTACTGATTGATACATTTTTATTTCTGACCTTGTGGGGGACCTTCCATTGATTTTTAAGGTCCTAACCCTAACCCGAGCTATGACTCCCCTTTACCTTTACCCTGCCCTAACCTTAGCCATAAGTAACCCAAAGTAACCCAGCAAAATACAAGACTTTTGGCTCTTTTAGTTTTTTGATTGCATTCACAGATTTTTATGAAATTGAGTTTTCTCTGGCGGTCCCCACAAGGTAAAAATGTCAGGTTTTTATTACCTCCTGGTGACATCTTGTCCCTACAACGTAATGGTATACACACACGCACACACACACACACATGAACCGAAGGCCATAAATCAGGGCACCAGATGTCCGTCTGCCAGTGTGATTCACGTTGGCTTCACTAGCATATCAGTCTCGCAACTCCATCAGGTTAACACGTCGTTCGATAAACCCTCACCTCACCATGACAGTCAATTACGCCGTATTGAAGCTGGAAAGCACGACATAAATTTTTATCCCCCGGTTTGGAACCATAACCTTGAATTTAAACACTTCTTATCGAGTTGCTTTAATCTAGTTTGTACGACGCAGACCTGCCGTTTACGAACGGACCGCTGTAATCAAGCTGCTGTGGTTGGAGAGCTGTTCATGGAGCAGCAAGGCAAGCCGGTGCTTGCTGTGCTCGGGCCCGACTGCCAGGCCCATAAATAATGTCGCGGGGCAGTGAGGTAATCTCGTGTTGCTCGCACGTGTAGCTGGCTGGCATGTACTTATCAATTCCCTGCAGCAGCTGCGACAAACCACCCTGAGATTCCAATTACAGATGCAGGGCTGGCACTGCTTGCCCATTGAAGCACTGTTTTACCCAGGATCCCTACGTTTACTAACAAGTTCAAAAAAGGAACTGTCATTCTGTAATGTATTGTTGTATTATCTTTAATATGATGATAGATTTACTTCAAGGGATCTTTTATATCCTTTATTTATCCTTTTTTCATCCAATAAATATCCCCTGGTCTGCTAAAACAATTATTCATTTTTGAGAGATGCTGGAATGATAACTTACTAGACGGTGATCACAGTAAACCAGTACCCTGAGCTTCCTGTCCGAGCAGGGAGGAGTGTAGCCGCCGCTGGAGGCCACCGTGTGGGGAAGGCCATTGTCAGGCTCGGTCCTCATCAGGCCGACGTCTCAAAGGCTGCGCGGCACTGGACGGGCGCAGCTGTGGTGCAGGGTAGCTGTCAAACTGACCGAGCCAGATGGGAAAGTTGGCTCAGCAGGATGCAAAAGACCCCATCGGGAATTGCATCACTTTGTTGCGTCAGACGTGGCTTGGGTTGGAGTCCTAGCAAAACGAAGCATGCCTGAGTACGGGAAGGTCACATATGAGATGGCTTTGTGCCTTCGGTGCCACTTCATAGCGAAGTAACTTCATTTACATTGTATTTCCTGATCATGCTTAATTTATGTGCGTGTCACTTTAGAAAGATGGCAGCCATGAAAAGTGGGACGGTCCAGATCTTTTTGGGGGGAGGGGTAATGTTGGGGGGCAGGCCCCTTTATACACCTGTAATCAAATGACAGTTGTACGTTGTCGACTCTGTGCATGAGAGACTGGGAGTTATGGTCCAGCATATGGGTGTTTTGACCTTTCTTGATAATTTTATATAGGCTAACGTGTATTTGTATGTATCGCAGTTCACTTATCCAACCAGGGGGGTGCCATTGTCCAATTCTCTAACCCCGCGGACCACTTTGCCGCTCTTGAGTTCGAGTTCTTCACAGACACGTTCGAACGGAAGCAAGCGCCTTGACGGTTCAACGTGCTTCCCAATCAGTCTCCTTGCAGGAAGATGATCACGGTTTCAGTCAGAACCTCCCAATTCCCCGTTCTTGTTTCAAGTTCAGGTAACTATCAAGTTTTCATAAAGGGAAATGGCCTTGAAAGAAAGAGCCTTGTCAAATCCCCCAGTCCCTCATGAAGTAATTCTTGTAATACAAAAAGGAGTGGAAAGTGAGCTGTGTCTTTCATGTACCTGGTTTTTCTACTATCCTTTTGATAACCTCACATCATAGGGACGTTCCACATTTGGTGCTGGTTCTAATGATGTTTTCTCCCTTGCACTCTCTCTCGAATAAAAAGATAAAGGCTATTTATTGATGGGCATACTGTTTTACAGAAGAGCCACTCAGGGGAGAGGCAAAGTTAATCCTCAGTGGAAAACTGCTGAAACACAGTTCTGCTTTCAAGTAGTTCTACCAATCCGATTCATGATGCTGAATGCCTGAATTATGCTGAAGTATAACGGACTATAAGACACAGTTAAGAACTCTCAGGAAATGCAAATGTAAAAGATTAGGATCAGGGAAACCACAGTATAAGAGTGGCTTCGGTCCGTCCATCTTGTAACGAGTCACCTTGGACACGGTAAAGAGCAATGTAATGTTAGGTACTTACTTTACAGTACCTCACTTCCCGTATGGAGAAGCCGGTCAGAGTAAGGTATCCCACCATTCTTTCGTGTTAGGTGAAAGTCACAATTTTACTTAACGCATCAGTGCCAGTGGCGGCCAACGTCATCAGTCTCATTTTCAGAAGATGCTCATATTTGTATCGGGCAAATAGGCATAGATGTTACCGGGATGTCAAAGGGCACAAGATCTGCTGTTCCACAACCACCCATCCTCTCCAAAACATCCCGTTGAATTTAGAATTTTTCTACTTTGGGCAGGCTTGACTATTTGATGCCCTCTCCGAAACAAATGAGTGGCCAAATGCAGTAGGACATTAATCCAGACCCGTGGACAGTCAAGAAGAATAAAATGGCCTGGGTGATCATATAGTCACAATGGTCATTTGAACAGAAAACAATCCCTTTATAAATGACGAAAGAAGGGACAAATCATTTATAACTTACGAAGGTTATATAAGGGAAATCCAAATGGCATTAAGCATGAAGTGTTTGGGAGATAAATCAGAGCATTTGTACATTTTGTAATGCTCCATTTAGTAATAAAGCATTTGTATATTTCTTGCATGCAAATGCAATAAGTATTCTGTCTAAATGGAGTGGACAGTCTCATTAAAAAGCTGCTGTAGGTGTGACAGGTGCAATGTTCCAGCGGCACAAAGACCAGATTATTACTTACATTTTTTGTCAAAAGAGCTGTTTGCTCGGTATGGCCTTATTTGTAAAAATTCTTAGAAGACAGATTTCTCGCCTGCAACTACAAGGAAATTGTTGCAGGCCTTAATAATTCTCATTGTTTTTCATATCACTGTGCTTGGAGTTATCAACGTGTGTGTGTGTGTGTGTGTGTGTGTGTGTGTGTGTGTGTGTGTGTGTGTGTGTGTTTTTCCCTGAGTGGGCGTCTAGTAATAAGGAATAACGGTGCAAGAAAATGGAACCAAATTGCATAAACATACATTTTTACATATGCTAAGATTATTTTCAGACCAAACTTATCTCCTTTCAGGTACTGTATGCCATTTTTCTCATCTGAAACTTTATGAGTTACATGGGATAATTTTCCCAGGATTCGTTTCCTTGAAATACCACTAGGTTTTCGAGCGCAGGATAGAGTACCAAACTCTACAGCAAAGGCGGCGGTGGTGGTGCTGGGGGGAGGGGCTAGCAATTTTAAAACCAGGAACTCTGTGATGTCAGTCTACCGCAGCCTCACCCCCTGTTAGTGTGGGAGAGGCACACGCGTCCCCACTCACTGAACGGTAAGTCTCCTACCTCATGGGCAGTGCGTTCATGAAACATTAAATTCCCATCAGTAAAATCCTGTTCCTGACAAAGTCGCGGAAATGCGCACATTCTGAAAATGGCTGAAGTCCCAAAAGAGCAGAGCTGCCTTAGGCATGGGGGGGGGGGGTCGTGTGTGTGTGTGTAGGGTTTAAAGCATAACTTAAATAACATAGCTTCAGTTTCCATCCATACATCCGTCCGTCTGTCCATCCATCTTCAAGCCACTTCTCCAGGTCTACGTCATGGGGGCATTGTATAAATGGACCTAAAATGTCCCATTATAATACAGATTAAACACTCATGACTGGCTTTTTTGTGACCGGATTAGTAGATGAGCAGATCAGGTCATGCATCCAGTATTTTCTCCCCGAAATATTTATATGATATGTGACATCCGTGTTAATGATGTGACTAACACAACCATCTTCTTGAATTCTCCTTAGTGTCACTGTCACATCTATGCTGTGGCTTACAGGCTGTTATAAAAACTGTTAAATTGGTAGGTAAGTCACTTGATACGTTGCCCTAAAATTAGGATGTGAGATGTGTCACGGCAGGCTGAAGAGTCACATGACAGTGACCGGCAAACAGACACATGGTGTCAAGGTTAAGGCAATCTGATGAAACCCCGACACTGTGGCTTCCCCTGCTTACAGTAACAGTCCCCTGTCAGTCGAACCCCTTTCGATTCAACGGCAGCTGGTAATGCTATAATTCATTGCCTTAAATCAAGCTGCAGGTTCTCCGCGTTGCGTGACTTTCCAATCCACAGGACTTGCGGTTAAAGACTGCACACACGCATCTGGATTTCATAGCTGCTGACGCAGAAGAGGGTCAGAGTGAGACTGGAACCAAGACCAAGAAGTATGGGGTAAAAGAGGTAGGGGCATCCTGGATGGGACTCGAGTCCCTCGTGGGGTTCACACTTAGACACACATCAAAGACAATTTAAAGTCATCAGAAAGAGGAAGAACTCACAGTTGGAGTGATTCAGAATGTCTCACTGCTGTAGAGGCTTCATTCAGATGTGCTAAATGTAAATATATTTAGATAAAGAATCCAGGTGAACTTTAACCTCTAAGAATGGGGAGGACTGGCAAACCGGCGGTGTTTTAACTCCGTCCTGATCGGCTCTAACACTCTCCACGGCTTTACGAAACGTTTCAGAGATGAAGTGGCTCTGCTCGCTGTATGCTGTTCTGTGGTATTCTGCAAACACAAAAAGAATTAATTAACCACAGTATCAGTTGTGATTCACGACATGTACCGCTGTCTGTCGCCTCGCCTTTAATTAGTGCTGATGAAATAATGACACGAGATCAGCCGGAATCTGACTGGAAAATAACTCACCTCCTCATCGTGACTCAGATGCCTCATCTATGTAAGAAGGGAGAGACAGACCTCCAATCTGTACATCTGTCGACACATCAGAATGGTGCTGTCTTGTCTACAGCATGGGTCCTGAATGGGGCTGAATGTCCAACATTGAACATGAATCATTCCTACCTACCTAAATGCATAAATGATGCATTGGTGATGCACTCCATTTACTGAACGTGTTTCAAGAATAAGAGTTTAGAGATCAGTTCTCTTTTGTTGTCATACTTTGGAAAGATAAGCTGTCTTTTCTATACTGGGTAAATATCCATCCATCCATCCATCCATCCATCCATCCATCCATCCATCCATTTTCCATAACATCCTAATTTAGCCATAGAGGCGGTCCTTCCCCTTTGGGGCCACCTCAGTACTTATTCCTACAGGATGCCAATCTCTTTCATCCAAGCTCCGAGAATTTGCCAGGCCCCTTTCAGGAAAAGGGAGGTACTGGAAAGTGTCACCCGCTCATCTTTCTATGTGCTGTTACACGGGTTCACAGCTGAAAGGTCATTGGGTTACTGTTTGAGGTGGACTTCATCAATAAAATGGGCTGGTTAAGCATACACTATTGAACATGACATTGATAGACTGGTTACACAGAATGAGCAAGTATAATAATCTGGATATGATATTTGGATATTGGCATCCTGTACAAGGTGTTCCCTGGTCTTGTGCCCTTTGTCACCTGGTTTAGCACTGAGCTCCCACTCCATGGCAACCATGTGCTGGCTAAATGGTAGGAATATGGACAGATGAAGTATCGGAAATGCAAATAAAACTTCATCCTGTCATTGCAGCTGTCTGCTTGTATAAAACAGCACATGTTGCCGTTGGAGACACCTCTAGCCAGTGTTGGTTTTAGCACAGTTTTTCCAGTTAGCCGTTCTCCGGAAAGCCTGAGGTGTCTGAGGTGGTCTGAGATGTTCTGAGATGTTTACCAGCCAACACTTCACAGGAAGCTCAAGGACTTTGTCACCACACGTCACAGGACTGTTCCTCTCCTCCTTTGTCTCAGAAATCTGCTCAGACAAGCTCTGGAAAGGGTAAGCCATTGAAGAGCCTTCAGCTTACCTGAAACAGTTCCTGTGTGTGTGTGTGTGTGTGTGTGTGTGTGTGTGTGTGTATTCAAGGCCCCAAGAATTTGATGCCTGTCTCTGCCCCATTCCCAGAAATGATGGACGGAGGCCATTCTCATTTTTCACGACAAAAGGAAAGCAGGGAGATTACCGCCTGCGTTCTGACACCTCGCACAGCTTGGAGAGACCAACTCTCGGTCTTGTCAAGACGGCGACGTCAGTGAAGCATGAGGCATCAAGGAGAGCAGATTTCATAAGCCTATCCGAGGAGCACTGCCAGTTTGTGACGAGGCGCTTTCCCGTGGATTTAGCCCCGATACGCCAGAAGCTCTTTCGCGGGGTTGCGACGCCACAGTAGTTCCGTGACTTTGATCTTACTGCGTTTTAACAACAGATGTCAGTAACATCCTGAGTTATAATTGAGAGGGATTCCATGTCATTACCGAAAGGGGAGTGGATCTGATTAGTGATTCTGAGCCTGACATTTGTTTGTGATTCAGCCTGGCTGCTAGCTGAGGCTGTTAGTGAGGTTTCCCAGTCAAATGGACTCCCTCTCATCCACATCCACGATACTATGGTCCTACATGTGATATAACTACTCTGTTAATTCGCATCATTTTAATGTCACAGTCCAGAGTTTAATTTAGAGGACCTGGATGAAGCATTGTAGGGCTGTAAAATTGCATGCAGTTCCAGTAGATATAACATTGCATTGTACAGTATGTAGCCCAGATTACGTGATTGGAGTCACCACAGATTTCAGAAATCTAAACCTCTGTCATGAAACCACAGAGAGTTAATGGAAATCATTATATCTCCCTGCATTCTGTACACCTTATACACAATTATTAAAACAATTCTGATTTTTCACCAAAGGTCAAAACATTTTGAGAAGTTTGGTAAAGACCTAAGAAATACAGTACAGAATATAAAATGAAAATAAAACACTGCTGTACATTTTTGTGGCTGACAGCGTCGTTCAAGGAACTGATTTGCTAGTCCATTTTTCCAGCGTTGAGGGTTTAGATCCCATACCTGTATGGAGTTCACCCAAAAGTTTTGAAGGTTTTCTCCAGAGCTACAGTCTCTTCTCAAAGTCTAAAAGATGCACTTATTTGAACCGCTACCTGCAAACCACCACTTGTGTGTGTGTCTGTGTGTGTGTGTTGAGGTCCTCATCGCACCTTAATTGGTCAAACCTTATTAATGCAGTTGTCATTCCTCTCTTCTGTTTTTTTTTTTTAATTATTTAGCGAGACATGCCACCATAACCAAAACAGAATTTGGTATTATAAATACGTTAAAATAAAATTAAAAGTCTGAATGCAGTACACGTATGTACTATACCAGGTAACACTCTCTTGTTTAAAGATAATTTTGAACACATCAGTAAAACCCCCCTGTGCAATTTGTCTCTTGTGCCCTAAGCTGCCTGGGATAGGCTCCAGGCCCCCCGTGACCCTGCATAGGATACTCAGTATGCAATATGGATGGATGTATGGGCTATAATCAAATACACCCGGCTGTTGAAAATGCAGATTGAAACAGTGATATTTCAGAAGTGGAATGGCCAGGCAATAAATGATATGTGCATAAATAATGATAAGAATAAATATATATGTACATTTGTCTTCCAGTATCCACTGGGACCACAGCATTGTCCGTCTCTTCAAGACATGTGATAATGGGAACCATTCTGTGCACAACTTTTCCATGGACTTTACTCATTAATTAATCCTTTCTTGAGAATTTAACAAATTACTCTCTCTATTTATATTTAGAAGTGAAAAACCGGACCACATAATGTAACAGCTAGCAGCAAACCTCCCACATTTCAGTGCGATGCTTGTGTTATGGAAATTACTTTGTTTTTTTGTGTGCAAATTTCAATTCAAAGTTCTGGTAGTCATGTGACCACAGTCCTGACAGTTTATTGAGAAGAATTCTTCCATGCTTTTTCCAAACCGCTTGTTCTATGTGGGGTTTG
Organism: Gymnarchus niloticus; assembly: GCA_009936485.2. NCBI lineage: Eukaryota > Metazoa > Chordata > Actinopteri > Osteoglossiformes > Gymnarchidae > Gymnarchus > Gymnarchus niloticus. The sequence continues at coordinate 3,736,431 of JAACJT020000095.1, read as the reverse complement.
GAGGAGTGGAGGAGCCTTGCATGAATCTCCTTTTTTAGATCCTTTGCAGTCCACTCTTTACTCCTGTGCACTTAGACAAAGGTGATTAGAAGTTTACATAACTATGATTTAGCAGCTTACTATGATAAGGAGTCTATAAGTACATTCAGATAAATATTTTACGATGTACATGTTTTGTGGTGGCACAGTTACTCAGATGTTAGTGCTGTTGCCTCATACCGTCAGGGTTAGGGCTCCAAATGTCGCCCCCTGCTGTCTGTGTTTGGAGTCTGCATGCTCTCCCTGTGTTGCATTGGTTTCTCTCAGGTACTGCGGCTTCCTTGCTCAGCCCAGAGCCATACGCTTAGATGGACTGTCTCCTCTAAATTACCAGCAGTGTGTGTCTGAGTGTGTGCCTTACAATGCGATGGCTTCCTTTCCAGGGGAGCCCGTCCTTGTGCCCCGAGCTTCCTAGGATAGTCTGTGACACGATACTGGTTAAAAGGTTATGGAAGGAGTATGAATTATAGCTATATTTAACATTACATGTCTTCAATATGGAATGGCAGTGACAAGTATCACAAATTGATTAATCGACTTATCCTTGGCTACCTTATGAGTTTCCATTGATTTTGAGCAGGAGGTAATTGCTGACATACTACAATTCCACATACCGTGGGTTTCAAAGCCTCATTTCCCCAATCACTAGTAAGCAATAAACAAATACAGGCTGGATTATTAGATAACAAATCAGTACCAATCACCAGTACTAATTAACACTACTAATCAAGGTCGTTCCTGCGAAACTTGAATGGCAATGAAGGGTCAGGTTCATTGAGTAAATGTACAGAGTCAGGTTCATTTTCTTTGGAATTTTCACTGACAGTTTGTTAACATCAAGCATGTTTGCATCAGTTATCATAGGCCCCTGTAGCACAGTGACTCAGCAAAAATGAAGCACCATATTTGTCTGAACATGACCAGCATTTTTTTACAGACCATAAAAGACCATTACTCACCATCTGAGTTACCGAGAGACTGTCTGAGAACGCGTGTGTTTGTTTGAAAGACTTGGACACGCTCTTCTGTAGCCGGATCAGCAGATGGCAAAGACATTTGCTGTCTCTTTCTGTGAAGTCTTGTGGAGCTGGCGGAAGTTGGGCATCGCGAGGCTGAGCATGGGCGTTTTTACGTGCCTGTGGATTGGCCAATCACGTCGCACTGTCGCAGGACGGTCTTAGTACACAGCAGGTAGTTGTAATAGCCATCTGTTCATCAGTCAAAACTGCATCTGCAGACTTCATAGTCTACAGGGAGACATGTTAATCAGTAACAAAAGGCAAACAAAATCAAAGCATTGCACTTTAGTAGACTTGGGTGTGGAGTTGTCACCATGAGAATCTGGAAGGCTCGGATTTCTTAAATCAAATGGGCAATGGAAATATACATATTCAAACATATCGATTCGTTTATTCGTTCAATCAGTCATTCTAAACCTCAGTCATATTTGTCAGTTAAAAACACACAAATTCATACCTCCAAGGTTGGGGGTTCGAATCCTACCAGCAGGCCTGTATTGTGTGACGCGATGTAGATATTCTCTCTTGATTTTCATGGGTTTCCTCTGCATACACCAGGTTCCTGTCATAGTCCAAAAGACCTGAGGTTATGTGAACTGGTGACTGTACTGGATCAGCCGTTATAGAGGAGTGATGGGTGATATACAGTAATACACATACACTTATCAGAATACTTCCATCCATCTTCTTTAGCCACTTATCCATAAGGGTCACGGGGAAGCTGGAGCCAATCCCAGCCGACTTCGGGCGAAAGGCGGGGTACACCCTGGACAGGTTGCCAATCCACCGCAGGGCCTATCAAAATACTTATAACAAATAAATACGCTACTCTTAAAAATAGACTGTGGCTAATAATGTAACATGTAAACATAGCTAGTTAGCTTACTTCTTGTCTGGTCATTATTATTCCTGTAACGTTATCTTATTATACAGAATCATTTCAATGGGATCATTTGTTATTTTCAGAAGTGCACGGTCAACATTTCCACTCTGGCTCTTAACTTCTGCAGAAAGGAAGATTTAAGCAGACTGGACAAAGGAGCGATATGCTGTGTTTAACGCAAACAAAACCCAAATCGTATAATTTCTGTCCTGACGAACGAGATTTGTCCCTCAGAGATTCAAGCCTCTGGAGATATGAAGTCGGTTCCTGTCAGCTGCTGTTTAGTTTTCAATTTTCTGTTCAAATAATGGCTTCAGTTGAGTAAATAACAGCCGAGGCAGAACACAAAGCTGACGGTGGCCCGGTAGGTCACCAGGAACAGAGCCCCCTTTGGTGTTTTCATGTCTAAATCGACACACGTGACGTAAAATGCGTAAGCACTTCAAGGCTTCCTTAAGTACCATAGGGCAGAATGATGATTAAATGGCCATGAAAACCTACTAACCGCTAACCATGAAGCCGCTGACCTCAATCAACGGGGATCACCACCGGCCGCCCTGATTAACAGAAACAGTGTCACCTGAATGTGACATTTTATTTAGGTTTTTTTTTATAGCAAAATCCTGTAAGCAATCAGCGTAATTGTGTACGAGACACCGTAAACAAATCAGCCGGACAAAAACGATCAAAAAGGGGATGTTAAGTGCACAATCTTTTACATGATGTCAGTGGAATGACCTTGTTGGACAAAGAGATGGAGAACCTGCCGGGTAACTATTGACTTATGTCAGGAATCCGTCTTTCGGGATTATTTCATTATTGCCACCGTTGGCAAGTTCCGTAGGATTAGGCCGTCTTTGACTGGAAGCCTAATCTGCCAATCAGTGACAAAACAATGCTGTTATGCATGCCACTGGCCCCCCAGAATATCAAATGGGCTCTCGTGTTTACATTCATAAGCAGTGTGACATTGCTATATCTTTGATGCAGAGCCTCTATGGATGACAAAGGATTCCTCAGGAGTTGGGCTCTGTAGCGAGACACGTTTTTTTTTTTTTTTTTTTGAAGCAGGTTCTAAGATTCGAATATCTCCCCTTGTGCCTCTTCCCCTTTGGTCAAGTGTATGAAAGAGCTGGAGTGACTAGAATTTTAAGGAAATGTCCAGAACATTTGACTGCCGGTGGTGTGTGTGTATGTATGCGTGTTTCTGCACCAGAATGCATGTGCAAACGTTTTCCGGCATGGCTTGATGGTATCGATACGCACACTCAGTGTGCTCTCTCTGGTGGATAAGAATGCTGTCATACAAAGAACAGTACTCTCTTAAAAAAAATACACTTAAGGGAAGCAAAAATAATGCTTCTTGAAACAGAATCCATATATTAAATTATTGAATGCATATGTAACAGATCCAGCTATAGAAATAACTAAAGTATAATAACAAAACCTTTAAAAGTATGTTATCCAGCTGTCTCAATTGCATGAATTATTCAGTTTTGAAACCTCAGCACATCTTGAAAAAACCTCTCCTACTTGACTATAAAATAGTATCGTCCGTGAGCCCAGGAATTCTGAATATCTTACGGCTACCAGGTTGCAGGGAACCTGAATATCAGAAAGGAAGGATTTCAGAAGTATCATCTTATCAAGGGAGCAAGAAACCTTTTTCCCTGGAGGCCTCATTGGTGCCTCTGTGGTATTTCAAATGGTAAACACTTCTCACCTGTGAGGTGTAGGTTTGGGAATTCAAAACTTCAAAGTACTCGGGACAGTAGGGAAGTGAGGTGGAATTCAGCTTCTCCTTCTCCGGAAGCTTTTGGCTGATAAGATATTGTCATATTGAGAATAAATAAATAAGCAAATGTGGCTTTCAAAAAACCGGAGAATAAACATTGACATTCAGTTGTGTGGTCGACAATTTTTACTTTTTTTTCCCAAGTTATCACCAGCGAGCACAATTCTGCAGGAAATATTAGTGGTCAAAATAATTTTTTTAAAACACAAACACACACGTTATACATTTTCTAGATGGGGTCTTTTGATTTGCAATGATATTGAATTTAGAAGATACATTAAAGTATTCCATAAAAAACCTGAAATGGAATAGACAAAAGTACAGAGAACAGAGAACATGAAAGCAGCAATGTGATAATCATATGTTCAATGGCCTGATAAAATTTGGTAGTGTTTTCTCATTTTCCCAATGATTTACTCAACTAACCTTCTCATCGTTGTGCTCTGAATGCTGTTGTGTTGATTTCAGTCGAATACTTAGGAGCAGAATTCCAGCGTGTTGTGAGTACTGAGCGAAATACTGCACATGACACGTAGAAGTCACTGTGGGAGACCGGAGCACGTCGTGTGTGACCTCCTGGAGGGAGCTGCCTCCCGTTAATCTTACTTTTCTGTATGTTTTGTTGTTTCTGGACTAAAGTCTGCAGTAGAAATGATGTCCTTCAGACATCCCAGTGAGCTGGTGAGTCACACTGAAGAATCACTGCAGATGCAAAGCCAGTTCATTCGTTCGTTCCCTCCTTCTTCCTAACGCAGCCATCGCACTTCCACTTCAGTGGTAGCCATAACTGTCATTATGTACCATTCCTCCCTTTTAAGTGGCTCCTTCCTTGTGTTTGTTCATTTGTTTCCTCCCACAGTCCAAAAAGCAAACTGGTTCACCAAACTGGTATGTTTTGATCACTCTGACTGTACATGAGTGTGTGTTTGAGTGCCCCAAGATGGAATGGTGTTCCCTCAGTGGTGTTGCCCAGCCTTGTGCCATGCTTTCTGGGATGGGCTCCCGGCACACTGCCATATGACCCTGCAGTTATGGGAGGTGGATGGATGGGTGGATGGACGGAGGGATGGAATCAGTGTTTGGCCTCGTCTGTTTTTTTTTTTTTTCTGCCAGTTTACTGGTAAAGAAATTAATTTATAATGTGCCAGTTCTCTCAGATTAGCCCACGATGATTTTAAATCAAGATAAGTGACTGGCTTAGGCTTTATCTTGTTCACAGGATACACTAGCTGCCCCCCAGCACGATGATCTAAATGAGACAATTAATACTTTGAATGATGATGCAAATCTTAAAGCCGGCAACATCCCCAAAATAGTGTGTAGATGAAAGGAATGAGCCGAGCTCTTAAGCAAAGGCTTTGAAAGGAAGGCAGGGGCTTAAAGGGACAGAATTTATCTGATACCTTTAAATGGGAAAGGCGTTGTGACGGGGTGGTCTGCGTTGTGCAAGGGAGGTCAAGAACAGGTGAAAAAATCGGAATGTTGTCAAAGGATTAAATGGTATCTGCTCTACTGAGTCGAATAACGAGACTGAAGTCCAGGAGCAGGGAGGGATGAGTTCAGGCTATTGCACGAAAACAAGCAAATCGTTCTACGTACTGATGCATATGGAATGCATACAAATGCATGCATACAGACAGCCTGCAGTGTTCAGTCAAACCATTATTAAAAATAGAAACACAGCACTCTGAGTGAGTTACTGCAAAAAATATCACTCACACGAAGGCACAGGCACGTTTGCGCAAATGCGCATGTGTACAGACACGCATACACACTCCGAGGCTTTGCCAATGCATGCTATTAACACTGGCTGCCTGGACCAGTGCTACCGCCAGGCTGAGCTCCCAGCATGCACTGGGGTTGTAAATAGTTGTATTGTGAGTTGTTGTGTTTTGCGTAGACATTATTGTCACCTGTATTCATTAGTTGGCTAAATCTTTGTAATATGGTAGATGCTCCTGTAGGCGTGGAGTGCCCACCTTGACTGTGTGGTGGAGTGAGGGTCTCCTCTCCCTCATGTCTCGTGCTCTTTGTGGAGTCGGTGTTGTGGCCGGGGCTCTTTTACGTTGCCTTTAATAAAAGCAGAACGATATCTCTGGCAGCTGTTTGGCATGAGAGTCACCACAATATTAACTCACCCCATTGCTAATCTGACACTCTTTGAAGTGCTAATGTGTGTAGCTTCTTGACTGCTGTGTGTTGTGGTGTATCTGCCAAGCCGTACGTCACTTTGGACAAACGCATCTGCTAAATCAGTACTGAAAAATGTAAAATGTGCATTGCAACCAGCACTTGTTTTCTGCTAATGTAACTCTCACTTGTATTACTCCTTTATAATATGTTATTAACCATAATGTTAAACTCTTCCATTTTCTTCTAAGTGACATTCCTCGACTGTATTTTAAATTTATAATCTCCTTTTAAGATACTCATTATCATATAGTATTTTTTAAACGTATAATCTAGTTTAAAATGCTCGTTATCATACAGTCGTCTTGGACTATTATTATTTACGAAGTTCCTCTCTTTGCTAATAAGTAAAGGGTCCCACAGATTGTGGGCTCTGTTGGGGGCCATTTGCATTTTTACGCTGCTTGCTTCTGTCGGCGATAATTCCGTGCTTTCTGTGTCGGGGAAAGGCGAGGCCATTTCATTCGGTGAAAGGACAGGCCGAGCAGCAGGACTCCGGGACTCCACACAGGCTGCACTGAATGCTAACAAGCTAAGACTGGGCTGGGGGTCTACCTTATACATCACTTACAACATAAACAACTAAATACTCGTGTTGCAGCATTAGTTAAAGTCCTGGCAGCACAGGTGTTTTCAGTTCTTGGAACAAGGAATTCAGAATTCTTCCGAGACGAACGTTTAGTGTTTACCTTCTCTTTTGGCCGCACTGACTGTAGAGAAATTCATTTTCTTTACTTGTCAAAGTAGAATTTGTTGGAAAATATAAATTTTTTTATGCCGCCCTACCAGATAAAAAAAAAATAAAAAATTGCGTGGTTTTTAAGTGCATAAGTCAAACTGTGAGAGTGCCACATGGCAATTGGAAGAAAAACCAAGCAATAGGGCTTTCGTAAATGCCAGACCGACGTAGATACAGGACCATAAATGTATCTCTATTATTCCTGATATACGGAGTCGAAAACTGTCAAATTTCTTGACAGAAAAGACAGGAGATTTACATTTCTTAAGCCATGTGTTAATGTTTGAACTGACATGTTCGATGTGTTTACAATTCATGGGAAGAATCAAGGGCATTAACTCACCATTAAGAAACCCTGAAATAATACATACATTATCATCTATAGTTTCTTAAATATTTGCAGTATATGCAACTGTTTGGGAATATATATGAGATTTCTGGTGCAATTCTGTTATTCATTATGATATTCCTTAATTTTTCAGCTGCTTATCCTGAGTCGGGCCACGGGAGAGTCTGCACCCTATTCCAGGCAGCATAGCACAAACCAGGCGTACACCCTGGACAATGTGCCAGGCCATCGTGGACACGTTCACTCAAATACAATCAAACACTATGGGTAATTGTCTGTGGACTGTGGGAACAAATGGGAGGTTCCACTGGAAACCCATGCAACACGGGAATAACGGATCAGAGGTGTGGATTGAAACCTTCAACTCAGAAGGTGTGAGGTAACAGCAATGACCAGTGGGTCGCTGTATTGACTGTGTTATAATTTTGTTTCGGAAGACTGAAGGAGTGGATTATTTAATCTAAACCTGTTTTTGAAGCCTTCTAAAAAAGGCCAAATCTTCCCTTAAACAGAAGTAAAGGCAAAATAGGAAGCCATGTTTGTTTTAAAGAAACGAGTTGCGAGGAAATGACAAGGCTATGATGTCCCACTTAAAAATTACAATTTGAATCTGTCTGTTCACCTGATCTTACCAATATTAGCTTTGATGCGGAATGCAGTCCGTGGGGCTGGGATAACTCTGTTTTAATCATTCCCCTTGATTAGATCAATTAAAGATAATTTTTTTTTGTTCCCATCACGCACAAGTTGTATCTGGTCTGTGTCAGACCTCTGCCTATAATTCCAAATCCATTTAGGCTCTTCAACTGGTAAATGGGTTCATCTATTGTTAATGCGAATTTCTAGATTTGACAACCCCCTTCCCCTAGATAAATAATTGACAGTCAGGGAACAAATAATGCACGTCTTCTGTGACCTTGGGAAAACATCTGCGTTCCGTCCTTTGGCAGATTGAAATACTGATGAAAGAAACAACTGCTAGATTTGTTCAGTCCACAGATTGATAGATGGCTGTCATCAAACGTAACCTCATCAGATGTTTCAACATTGACAGCGGTGCTTTTGAAAGTCATTTCCTGTAAAATCCTTTCTTTGTGTATTGTGCCTATTACATTTTTTTTTCTGTTCTTAATACTCTCAGCTTATACTCATATTATAACGATTTATAATGGGCAAGTTTACCCATTTGTGTTTTTGAGTTTTTTTATTGAAGGGCATGTTAAGTCACTTGTCTACTTGCTGAATTATAAGGACTTAAGAGAAGATCCTTTCGACCAGTGTCACCATCTACACAATTTAAACAACTAATTTCAAACTTTCCCAGAAGTCCCCAGGGAGCCAGATTCTGAAGAGACATATCTCGATGTTATTTTTTCCGGTATGAGATATGAAATTCTTTTCATGCTGCATGTGCATAGCTGAATTGGTCTTGGCAGAAGAGCTCTACGCAGTAAGCATGACATTTCTTATTTATGCATGCAGTAAAATACACCGCCGATGACACGATGGCTGTGACAAGAATGGGAGGGTAAGCGGGCAGCTCCGGCGTCAGGTTAGTGGAAGCGGCCAAGCTTACTTCCGTAGTAAATGGCACTGATCTTTCCGCATCTCCCTGCATGCCTACATAAAATGCTTTATATCACCTATTGATGGAGAGAATTTGGAATGTGCAATCTAAAGGTTTTAAAATGGACCTCTGTGCTTATGTTTGTCACATCAAGACCTGTTCCATTGATACATGGTTTATATTTGAGTTGTTGCACATCGCATGCTAAATTGTGCATTATATACAATTCTGCTTCAAGGCAGAATCTTTGCAGCACAATGCCAAGGGTAAAGTGGAAGCAATGAGAATTATAGGCATAAAGCCCATTAAAAGACACTGGAAATGCAGGGGCTTGCGGCATTGTGTGTTTTTGTTTATGTGTGTGAAAGCATGAAAAATAATTTATGCAAACTGTAAATTGCGTACTCAGTGGGAAACACTGTTGTTTCACACCTCCGGGGTTGCTGGTTCGAATCCGGCCTCCACTGTGGATTTAGACTGTTATCCCATCCAGGATGTATCCTAGCCATGTACCCTATGCTGCCTGGGACAGGCTCCAGGCCGTCTGTATCCCTAACCAGGACAAACCATCAGAAGATGGATGGGTGGGTGGATGGATGGATGGATGGATGGATTAAACTCATCTTATTTACAGAAACGTGCAAATCAGAAAGTGCAGACACGTCCAAAATTGGCTTGGAGAAACAGGTGCTCTAGTTTGAGGTGCGAAGATTTTAAAATGACTGGGTCGGGCTGACAGTGAAAGATACAGCATTTGCTTGCCATGGGGTCAGCGGAAACAAAACAGGAATCCTGCTGTGTGAAAAATTAAATCTCTGCTGTGCGATTCGCTCTGGATCTGGGCGCTCGTCGGCTCTCCCAGTTAATTGGTCGTCGTGGCAACCCGTGTCATTTCTGCACTGTTCCCCGCTAAGGAGGGAGCAGCAGAAACACCATGAGAAAGAAAACTCCAGGCCAGGTAGTGAGAATGTTTTCCAACTCAAATCCCTGGGAAGGAACTGCAACTGCAACCTAGATAAAGAGGGAAATCCATCTCTTCTGTATAATTATTTATCCTGTACAGGGTCTCCATTCCCAGAGTGCAGTATGCGAGGCAGGGGAGGCCCTACAGAGGAATCCAGTCCATCACAAGACACACACTCATACACTACGGGCGTGTTGAAGACACTAATTCCCCTAAATGCCATCGGAAACTGGAAAACCTGGGGGAAATCATTGGGAACATGTGGAGAACAGGAAGACTTCACACACCCACAGGGCTGGAGAAAGGATTCAACTCCCCATGTAAAGCTGCAGTGCTACCCACTGAGCCAGAGTGGCAATAGCGTGACCCAATCCCACATGTACCTTATCCTATTATGATTAATCGATGTACATTCCAAATCCGAAATGCAGGAGTCATTTTAAGACTGTAAAACAAGAGTTTGCTTTGCATTTAGTTGACGCTAAATGGAGGGACCTACAGTATCATCTGAAGGTTGTCAGATGTTCTGCTGTTCAGGAAGTTTATTTGACCCAAAATCCAACATAACCAGCTGTATCAAAAAGCAAACACTCATAGTACATTTGGATAAAACCCATGGCTCAGAAACAATGTATTTGCCTCCAACAGATTTGCGAAAAATATAAGACCAAGAGTGAGAACCTGTGCTTAATGGTGTCTAGAACTGAATGTTTCCTTCTGTAAATTTCTCAAAGTTTAACTAAAACTGTACTGCATACTGCAAAATTTATGATCAGAACAGCATTCGATATGAGCTGTAATTCATAATGAATGTTCTAAACTCCCACATACAAAAGTTAAAATCCAGTAAAGCCCATGTCATTAAATCATAAAAAATAAACAGTGATTCCTTGTTTCTTTCACTTATGAGGCAGGGGATGACTAGCTTAAAAGTTGTAGTTTTTTTAATCCAGCACTTTTGGGTTGCACGTCCGTCCCGTTAAAAGGTATCTACAGTATGGCCTGAGGTTGAAAAGACCTGAGAATATTTTCAGCAGGCATGAAATTCACAGCAGAAGATGTTTGACATCACAACAGCAGAGTGCTCAGAGATTTGACTCAGGAAACATACATATAGGTGTATATTTAAGCTGAACCATCTATAGACATTGAAGATTTGCACTCTGAAGAGGGTTCCCGAGATGGTGCGTCTGGACCCCGAAGAGGGTCCCGAGATGGTGCGTCTGGACCCCGAAGAGGGTCCTGAGATGGTGCGTCTGGACCCTGAAGTGGTTCCTGAGATGGTGCGTCTGGACCCTGAAGAGGTTCCCGAGATGGTGCGTCTGGACCCTGAAGTGGTTCCCGAGATGGTGCGTCTGGACCCTGAAGAGGTTCCCGAGATGGTGCGTCTGGACCCTGAAGAGGGTCCCGAGATGGTGCATTTGGACCCTGAAGAGGGTCCCGAGATGGTGCGTTTGGTCTCTAAATAGGGTCTCCTCAATGGTACATTTGGATTCTGAAGAGGGTCCCGAGATGGTGCGTTTGGTCTCTAAATAGGGTCTCCTCGATGGTACATTTGGATTCTGAGGAGGTTCCCCATGATGGCATACGTGGACCTTGATGATGGGAACTGTGATGGTGCACTTGGTCCCTGTAAAGCGGCCCTGTGACTCTCAGCTCAATAATCTCAGTACCCCATTGAGCAGGAAGCTTTTCCAATTGAATAGATTGAATTTGTACTTATCTGAAGTCATACTGAAGTGATTGCCACTGTCTGTGTGAATTGTTCTGTAAGAGGGATGCCCCATCTTTTCTCGCCCTCTCATCCTAAGTATCAGGAAGACACCTGATGACCGTACAAGCACGGTGCAGCAGGATGTTTTTTTTTTATTACTATAACTTTAAAGCACGTGGAGTGAATGCAGAAACCTTATTTAGCACATTATGTCTTTTCAAGGTTCAAGGTGTCAGAAGCACACATGAAGTATTCACTTATTCACTTTCTTCCTGCCGATCAGAGTGCCTGAAAAGTGCATGACGATAAATGGAAAAGAAAAACGCAAAACAATGAGTACAGTAATAATCAATAAAATAATGTGCCGTGTCTCTGATTATGACGCAAAAATAAACACCACTTAATAATAGCCCTGTAGGTACTGTAACAATGCTGAAGAACATGCTTTAATTTAGCAAATCAATCTCATAAACTTGTGTTCAGAAAACTGTTAATATTCCATCATTTATAAGGCTTAGAAGCATCGCAGATACCCTGGAGCCTGTCTCAGGAAGCAGAGGGCAGCTGAACCTGACCATCTTGCTGGCCTTCCTAAAAAAATCATTTTTCATTAATTAATAATTAATCAGCATTATCATTCTCGAATTTGGGTATGTGTGTTTCATTGTTCACCATTACACCGACTCGACTTTCTTTGTTAAAAATACATTTACTGTAACATTAGTGATGTATTTATTTGGCTACCTTATGACGAAAACATTGCAGTTTTTAAAAGATGGAGAAAAGCAGAATAAGAGAGTAAATGTTTGACATTAAAATCTGAAACTCGTGCTGCAATTATGAATTGCATGGGGGAGTGTATATTCAGATAAATGTATGTAATTTATTTGATTTAAATTTTCACCCTGACGTTAACACTTCTGAATCTAAAGACACTGTGGACGTCTTTCACAGAAACAGTTACCATTGATTCCGTCCCTGGATGAGGTGCTTGTACAAAATCTGGCCAGGAGTTTTACTCTCAGCAGTGTAGAAAGGTGCCCCCCTCAGCTCTTAGGTTCCTGCAGAAATGCTGGTGCAATTTTGGAACAAGGAGAACCAAACAGAACTGTTTGCATTAATACAACTTTTCCATTCAGCATACTGTTTCCCGAGCCATTTAAATTCTCATGAAAAACTGTTGTCATATTCTCACCTGGCTCTGCCGTTGCTCAAAGTGTCTCAGAGACTGGAATAACAGTAAATGGGATCGCATCGGGGCACAGTTTAAGGAGTGATGGACCGAGTCATTAAGTATACTTTGACAGATTACAGGTAGAAGTGAACTACTGCCACAAGGCAAAGATGAACACCCATAGTGTTTTATAAAAAAATAATAAAAAAAAAATGTTCAAGCTAAACTTATGTACTTTTGTTATTAACCAATTTCTGCATCAAAGCTGAAGGCACAACAGTTAAACTACGAGGGGTTGGCGGGCGGTGTCCAGTGTGTGGTTGAAGTTAACATCTGTTGTGTGTGGGACCGATGGGGTTCATAAAGATTGACACTAAGGGGTTAGGTGCGTGACTCTAAGGAAAAAAAAAAAAAAAAAACTCGTGGATCTGGGATGCAGTTGATAATCAGTAGCACTATTTTTCAATTCAATTCAATTCAATTTTATTTATATAGCGCTTTTAACACGGAGCACGGTCACAAAGCGCTTTACATA
>JAACJT020000095.1:3704772-3722983 GCA_009936485.2 Gymnarchus niloticus | reverse complement strand
TAGGTTTCTTGAGAGCAGGCTTGACAACAGCTATTTTTAGTGATTTTGGTACATAACCAAGACTTAGTGATGAGTTAGCACTAGTAGTACAAAAGATTTCAAATCGATCGCATTCATCAGTGGAGGGAAATCCTCGGCGTTTGATGACAACACAGTAAGACAGGAAATCTTTTTTTCATGCTTTATTTTATTTACATGTATTTTTTTTTTTTTTTGAGTTTATATGTATGGGATAGCTTGTTTAAAAATGCCTATTTGCACAAGATGAAGCTTTTTTCCCTCCAATCATTTTATGCCATTTCTTAATGATACATAACATTTTTATGTACAGATTAAAATGTTCTACAGCCAGTAAGCATCTGTTTTCCAGATATAAAGAGAGTAAATGGTGTAATTAACTAAAATATAATGCAGCCTCAATGGAAGTACATGAAATTGTTAGCTATGAAATACGCACCTATTAAAAACCCACACTGAGAAAATTTTACCAAGGAAAGGGCAAATTAACTTGATTCTGACAATAACTCGTCAGTGGTACCATTTATAATTACGCAGGTCTTTCCTACGGGAGACTTTACAAATGAGCACGAGCCAAACTTGTTAATTTGTATGGCAGTTTTTCACGTATGACAGAACCAGGACCATTATGACTCGCCACAGGTAGCCAGGAGCGGCTATAGGATGCAGCACTTCCAGCAATATTAGTCTCTCTCAATTTCTCCGGTGAGATTTAATAACGTTTGCTCAGTCGGTGTCACACTGATACGGGGCGTGGTCATCGACGAAGGCTGTGCGTGCTCTGTTTACGTTGTACGTCATTTGGATCGGCGGCTTTTTATCAGATCCTAAAAACTGTCCTTAATCTAAATTATTTTTCTTTTTTTTTTTGAACCCTGCATCGTCTAATTGCGCATTTATAAACATCTGAATGTACAAACGCAGGCTTTCTGGGTTATCTCTTACTTATCGTTGCATCAGTATACAGTCTGCCATGTCTGTGGCTGTTTAAACGAATGACACAAATGAAAAAAGATGCGCATCTAAAGATGGAAACGCTAAGGAAGACCGCCATCTTCACATGTAATCAAGATGGAATCAGGCCCAACAGCAACAGAAGCTACTGGAATCAATAACATTCAGTCATCTTCCTAACTCTCTATACTTTAATCACTAGAGTGTATTTAGTAGAAAAGTGCAGAAGTGCAGTATATGCATAAATACATTTTACGTTTATTAGTGAGTCGAAAGGAAAAGTAAATACTAGCCTATGGAATACTTTCCAGCAAGAATGTTACTGAAAAAAATATTTCAATCGATGTCTTTTAGGGTGATATTTTTTGATAACTGTGATTCCAGACATGCTTGGTGTGATGGAGACGAGCTGCGGAGGTGTGTGGGGTAACTGGGTGGCGGTAGTGCCTCTGACATACAGCCCTGGCAGTCGGGTTATAGTGGACTCATCCTTTGTTCCGTTCAGGCGATGCTGTCCCTTCGGGCAGCAGATGACGAAAAGTATGCCAATAACGGCAAACAGCTGTGCAACGTACCGGCATCAGAATTTGGACAGGATGTGAAGGAGAGCCTAGTTATGCACGGAGTACCTAAATCGATAATGGGAAACCATTCGCCGGAGCACCTGAGAAGAACTGGAAAATGTGAGCAGTGTTGAATATGAGTGACGGGGCACGGGGCCGTAGCATACGGAGTGACGACTTCACACCCTGCTGACCTGGCGGTGAGCTGCAGAACGCCAAGCTGAAAATATTCAGGGGAAGAGCAGGGAGATAGAAGCTGGAAGTTCCTAATGAGCTTCTAGAGATGAAGGGCAGGTCTGTAAGCTGGAATAGCTAGCAGGATGAGTACGTCCTCATTTTGAGCACAACGCACAAAGGTACGTCTGCGAGAAGACGACAAGTTGAGGAACCACAAATCATCATACATTACAGGGGCTGACAGCCGTGATAAGGAGACTGCAGAGGTAGGGCTTTGGAGTTCTCCTCTCGGTCCGTCCGTTGCTGGCACACAATGGCTGTCTTACCCAGCCAGTTGGATCCCAAGGGCATTAACAAACTCCCCGTTTCATCTTCAAGTACCCAAGTCACATCGATTTGTTTGCAATCCCGTTGGATGCAAGGCTGACAGGCTTCAAAAGCAATACCACTTGTACGGCATGCGGGAAGTACATCAAGAAACAGCACATATACAGTACAGACATGACCTGTTATGTGAAAAGTACAGTACAGCGTGGAGTCAATGGAAGGTTAAGGAGGTCAGTAATTCACCCTAACATTTCAGGGAACATGTGAATTATGAATAGCCAAGTTAATCAAATTTACACTATTAGAAAAAATATAAAAATTGCTAGTCATTAGATTAAATGTCTAGTTGAGTCAAAAATTTCGTATTATGCATATTTCATTTTGACTGATACATTTTACTGTTTTTAAGCATCATACAAGACTAAATTACAAAGGAACTGAATTGCAAAGACAGATCTCAGAAGATGTAATGTTTTTATTATAGGTTGCTGACATGCCAAAATCTAAACAAGGAAAGATGTAATGTCGGTGAAATAATATCTGAAAGCTGGTGTAGAACACATTTAATATCATAAACATGTTTAATACTTTTTTTCAGAAACCCAGACAGACAAAAAAAGACTGTCAATTTTGGTTTCCTGAATTCATTCTGTATCTTAGATGGAGTAAAAAATGCTTCTTTTACTATATTTTAATATATCAAGGACTTTTCATAAAGTACAAACAATAATATCATTATTCATCCAGCCACATCCTCTAACCTCGACAGACGTGCAGTAAGCCTGGAGCAAAGGAACGGCTCTGATGAGATGAGATGCGAAGATTCAACATATGTAACAAGGATCATGGAAAAGTTACATATTTTTTAAGCGTGGCATAAAATGTGAGACTTGCGACAAACGTGCTACACAGGCAAAATTACACTACTCTTTAATGTTTGAATGAGTCCTACAGTGTTGCCATATAAAAATAAAATTAAAACAAGAAACCGATTAGCTCTCCTCTTTCATGTGTATACATTTTAGTCACATTCAAAGTATCTGTACAGGGACATTCCCTAGTTATAATTCTTGCTAAGTATGGGTAACATCTGGGTGATTACTAAATAGTCATCAGTCAACAGGACACAACTGCGCTGATTTCATTAGCTCTAACAAGCCTGGCGGTGCCATGAATTCCAATGACAGCAGTAAGGACTTCGGATCTGCTGATGTAGGCCAACGTGTTACTAAACTTCCAGTCCCTCCCCACCCCCCCCCCACCCCAATATTAGCAACAATATTTCCTTTAAATGCTAACCAGACGTCATTAGGATATGATAGCACGTTCTAAATGGAGGCTGGGATTTCCCCCAGGCAAACACATAAGCTGTCAGTCACACATTAAGCTGCAATACAGAGAGAACAACATTAAAGGAAGGGTGAGTGACAGATAGTCAAGTATATCATAATTGCATCTTGAAAAGGACAATATCCCCCATGTTTGGGTTTATGTGTTAAGCTTGCATTAGCTAATTGGCTAATTGTTTAAATAAGCAAATGTGTTTTGAAATTTATTTTCAATATGCAAATGCAAAGCACCAACAACGAGGCGTTTTATGGGTACTGGATGGAGAAAGACATCAAGACGTTTCTGCATACGAGGTCAATAACAATCCTTCAAATTTTTAGTCTGCTATATCCTTTCAGCCAATCTGTTACTGCGTAATCTTTGATATGATCTCATAAGTAGCAATAAAAATGACAATAACAAAGATCAACATGTGTAGTTAAGCAGCAGTACTGTTATTCAAAGAAAATTCCTATACTATGCCTTACGTTAGCATTCTATTAAATATTTATCAAGATTATTAATTACCACAGTCACGGGTACCACTGTTGCTGACTGGGTTGGAGAAATGACTGTCAGTGTCTGCTGGATCAGTCCTCCAGGGGATATCCTCCCCAGAGAAACAGCCGTCATCGGCCAGTCCTGCGTGCCACATGCTGTGCCCCGAATGGCCAGGCGAATGTGTGATCTGGCAAGAAAATGGAGTCGGGCGCCCCACCAGGGACCCGAGCCTCCAGTGTTTCGGTCACAAGCCTGGCTTTGCCAATTCGAAGCTACCCGCTGCTCAATTAGTATTTGTTTACATATGTAGTTTATACTGATGATCCCACTCCTTGCTTAAATCTGATTTACACCGATCGTAAACGAGAAAAGGGAGAAGAACCCGGACTCTAGAGGGGATTTGATGTAGCTCCATTTAGCAGAGCTCATCGCTCTGGGACATTTGTTAATTTGAGCATTTTAGTCTCCTTTGACAGTGATATTGGTTCCGCCGATATTCGTTTGTAAGCACGACGCTTTGGCTAAAAATGCACAGCATACAGAGCTAGCAGAGAGACGGTGTGTTTCCATGGCATGGCTAGAGCAGTACTCCTGCCTCCAGTCAACACTGCCTGACCAGGGCAAGCTAGGTTACACCTGTAGTGCTGCACATCCCCTGGTACAAGAGCATCTCTCAGCTGGAACCTTGATGGCAAATGCAGATTGATCTCTGAGGAACTGAAGTGGTTCTTTGTGTTTCTGTTTGACTGCTACTGCTTTCTCCAGTTCTGGCTGTCTTCTGACCCCACAAGGTGGTCGCAATTCGATGTGTGTGTGTTCCTCTGGATGATTTCTGACCTTTGGTTGTATTTGACCTGTGATTCTTGGATTTTGATCTCAAAATGTGACTCATCCATTTAGCTAACTCGGCCTTGGATGTCAAGCCTCCTTCATTATTGTAGGGTAGGCAGGTGAGGGCTGAGAAATGGAGATATTGAGTACATCCCAGTGATTATCCTAGCGATTTTCTCAGCATAGTGCTCTATTAGTCTATAATTTCATTATATGACCACTTGTGGAACTGACTCTACTAGCCACTTCATTATTTAGCCATTGATCACGTGGATTGGGGTACCACCAATGGGACCCATTTGGGAAATTCCAATACGCAGAACAGGGGGTGTCTCTGGATTTCCCTTTTCCCTTGGTAGATGGTCAAGGCTTAGGTCCCCATACTTAACATGAGGGACTACCACGTCATTACTAGAAAAGGATCATGAAAGACATTTCTCAGTGCTTAGGAGCGATTTTTAATGAGCAATGTTTTTCTATTTTCTATTTTCTAGCAATGTTTTGAAGCCACGTTTATTACATCACTACTTAATAAAAACGGTGTACAGCCACATGCACATTTTAAACTGAAGTTTAACATGAGTTGGGCATAACTAAAAGTGAAAAACTGTTTCAGCATCTTTCATTTTCTTACGCAGTGAAGTTCCTTAGCTCACTAACACACATGCCAAATAAATGTGACAGACACGCAAAGCAGTTGGTAATTTAGTCATTCGTTTATACGTCATACAATTGCTTTGAAGTAGGAGGAAAATGTAAATGGATCATCCCAATTTCTCTAGGCTTGAGCTTGTGAAACAATTAACAGAAATATACCTCGAGTGTTCTGTGAATGCTCAACTAAACCTTCCGTGGGCACCATTAAAAGTTAGTTTTTCTAACAGCCAGGTTAGATAAGCTGAGTCTGCTCCTTTTTCCCATCAGTCTTGCTTTTCTATGTCTGAAGCCTTAGAGGATAAAGTGGAGATGTTTAATAGCTCCCCAAAGGACAAAATGGACACCTTAGATAAAAAAAAAAAGTAAAAACTTTCTCCCTTCCCTACACTTCCTCTGCCCCATGATATGGGAGACTGTTACACTAGGTGAAGGTCTGTCTCTCATGGCCTTCTGCCTAGATGGAGATGATTTGGTCCAGAGTGTATACTGTATGTCGAGTCACTGAAGGACTGTGAGGATATGAAGTTACCATGGAAACCTCAAGACCCACTTCCTCAAATTACTGTACCGAGCACAATAATCTCCTATTTTCAGCATAATTGTTTGTTAAAGTTGGACTTCAACCCTTTTGTGTAATCATTTTCGAAAAGTTTTATTTTAATCTAAGTGAGATCATGTTCAGTGCCACATTATAACCTCCATGCAAGTCTCTCCTCCCGAGCCTTGCTTCATTTCTATAATTTTTGACCCCCCCCCCCCCACATCTTGTTAAATTTCACAAATATAATGTTCTTACTTGTAGATCACATTAATTTTGCAATATTCTGCTCTAGCCTCTCTGCCCTTCTGCCGACTCATGACTCATAATAATCGCACCATAAAAGTTCAGTGCTTAGTCGCTGCAACGTTGCATTCATCTGAACCTGAATTTTTGCCTTCCAAACGTTTCACCATTTATAACTCAGTTTCAGTGAACTGTCCAGCACTTAAATAACACCTCATTCAAGCTGAACCAGTTACCTTTTCAATGGTCAGTCGTGAATTCGTTCGGTACTTGACTATACCTATACTGTTTGCTATAGACTCACTACCTGTTGCCTTATTCACACCACAGAGGAAACATCTTTGCAAGCCAACACCTTGAGTGCGATGAATTGAATGTGCATTGAAGAAAAAAAAAAAAACAAACTCTGCTTGTATAGCCCACTCTCCATTTGCTCTGCTATTTTTATTCTGTGTTTTTCTGGATACCTGCCGCAATTGTGATTAATCCATTTCATGACTTTTTTGACAATTTAGGGATCAGTCTGTTGGCAATTAGCACAACTTTGGCTGTTTCAGGACTTAAGTTCTCCAGAACATACCATTACGTCACAAAATAAACTTGGCAAAAAGAACCACACAGGTGTTTAAAGATGGAGGCAAGCGTCCTTTAATTGTTTAATTACCTCCACATCAGTACAACGAGCGGTATGTTTATTTACCTGCTATATTATTCAGAAAACATTTGCTTTGTGTAATCAGACTATGCCAGCATCTGTTTGTAGCCACCAGGGATCCTGTGTTCAGCTAAACGTGCACACTGCTTGTCTTGAGGGCTTCTGTTGTGTTATTTTAGTTACAAATGCAGCACGGTTAAAAGTCCTCCTTGTTCGACAGTGTCACAGCGATCGCCTGTATCTATGGCGGGAGGACAATCTGGAGCAAGCGACCGTGGAAAAATGTTTGGAAAACTGGCCAAAGATGGTCCTGGAATTTGATCTTGGAATCAGAATGGCCCGAGTTCAAAAAATGCATATGTCTTTAAATAAAAATGAAATAATTATAATTATCATTTCAGGTAAAATCATAATAATGATTTTTAATGCAGCCCCAAAATTGACATATTTCATAAAACAATAAATAAATACATAAAAAACCAAAATAAACATAGCTGAACTTTCCATTTCAAAAACAACTTGATGATTATAGCAAGTAGCTAAATCGCTAACCAGAGCAGCATGTGATTGCACAGGTGAAGCTCTGTAGAACTGGCAGCTATCAGCTTTACGCTATGTATTTTTATGGCGTCGTTTTTACACTGTCCAGGTAACCATGACCGCAGTGATGTCCATGCTGTTGCTTCATAATAAAAGTCACTGGTGGAGAAACATTGCAGCATTATTTATATTCCGTGCAGGAATTTATGGAATGTTAGCGGGCCAAATGAAGGCGTCTTCGCAATCAACAACCACTGATTACAAGAGTAGGTTCATAAATTCTATAACTGACCTTGATGAAATGGGTATGACATAATTGTCTCCTTCCATATCACTGGAAAAAATAAGACAACCAATTTAGTCTACCAAATAACTCAACATGAGGACACCTATTTAAATTTGTTTATTTGTGTTTTGGGTGCTGGAGAGTTATCAAAAAATAAAACAATATTCTAATTATCATACCCCACTTATGTGAGGAGCCATTAGCAACTGATTTGCTGGTTAAGAAGCTATTAAAATAAGCTTAAATTCACGCTGTTCTCTAATTTTCTTTTAATTGTGCAGTTTGATGGTTTGCTGAGTCTAGCGTTCATATGATACAGATTTCAAGAGGTGCTTCAGCATTTAATTGCTCACTATGACAGCTGATTGAACATTTTACCAACGTTTATAATTACTCTTCAGGATAGTTAATTCCACAATAGTCCTTAAAATAGGGATTAAATATTCATTCTTACTTGTCTTTATTGTTTCCTGTTTTTATTTACTGTCTGTTACATCATCCAGTAGGTGTAATTTAATGACAAGTGAAGGTAGAACTATTACAGCAAATATTCTTCTTGGTAATGAGGAGAAATGTTGGATTGGTTAGTCTCAAGACAGCAATGGTTTCTTTGTAAGTACCGGAAAAAAAAAACAGCTGGTACTACAGGGCACTGGAAATCAAACAATACAATCAGAATCTTAAAAAGCAAATTATTTTAACTAATCCATATCATTTAAATTCGTTTGTTGTTTGTCAGGGACAATGGTTAAAGAGTTTTATCGATTCTTGACCCTAGCTGTTATTTTTTAAATATTATGTCATCCTTGAGATCATATGTGTAACGAATATGTTCGAGCATCCAAGTGGCGAGAAAAACTTTAATCAAGGATTAGCCAAATTAGCCGAAACAGTAACCAAACCAAGGGGCGGTCGAAAATCGTAGTCAAGGGTCCAGGCAGGGCAATCAGCACAGCAACCAAATCCCAATCGAAAGGCAGCAAGAACGAAGACAAACAAATGAGAATCGTACACAAGGACAGCCAATAAAAAGGGTATGTTGTAGTTATTCAATACCTCACAGCGAGGCAGGGGAATTCGAGGTGATTTACACAGCTGAGTTCAATATCTGGGAGATGGGGAACGATGCAATGTTGGGAGAAGCTGGCTTGGTGAGAGCATAACAACTTGTGCTTTATCTAGGTACTCTGGTTCCCTCCTTAGGGTCGAAAGACATGACGTATGGGCAGATCTGTGTCCCTGATTTGCAGTTACTATGTGTGTATGCAGCCTGTGATAGACATCCCATTCAAGTGGTACCTTGCTTTGTTTCCTGTTTCCATAAACAGGCAAGGAATATGGATGGATGGATGGATGGATGGATGGACACAGCCAATACTATTGGGCTCTAGTCAGCAGAGCTTCAGAGCTGGCCCTACTCATCATTAACATGGAAGATTTCTGTTAAAGTAAATTCTGGCAGAACTTCAAGATGGCTGTCATCACTCACGAGCTTTCATATAACACACACACAATGTGCTCAGTCATGGCATTTGACTGTTTCATTTTTCCTCTCCTGTGTTAGCATTCTTCAGTAACGCTCACCCACACTCCTGCTTTTATGTTTATTAGTATCGGACAGCTGAGTCCAGCACAATGCACATCGTCAAGTATGAAACAATCGACGTTCGTTTCAGAAAAACGCTAAATGAGATACAAGACACTCTCATCTGGGCAAGCAGCCACATATCGCCCCTGTCACTTTAATAATAAAATCTCCATTTAGCAGAGCATGTCAGAACTGTGGAGGAAGCGGGAAATGGGTAAAGTGCAGAAAGAAACAAATTAGAAGAGGAGCTGAACTGTTGACCTGAATCACTCCATCCACTTAAAACAAGTTTCCGAAAAAATAAAAGAATATAAGTAATAGAACAGCGAGGGAGATGCTGCAGTGAATTTGGATTCATTGGCGGACTTAAAAGATCATGTAGGAGTAGCTTTTATAATTCCTCTTAGAAATACCAGGTGCAAAAACATAGCATCCTCCAAGATGCACCAGTCGTGACCTTGAATCGGGCAGGTCTGAAGGCCTCCGTCTGTTTGTGAGTCATCGTGCAACTACGATGCCAGACAGAATGTCCCTTATCGAGCACAATGCTTTTTCACCCAAAGGTAGACAAACGGAGTCATGGGATATGGCCTTCATCGATGAAATGGCGATGGGGAAAGGGGAGATCTTCCTCAGTCTTTGGGAGACGATGACAAAGCCTTCAAACAGAGCAACGAGTTACAACAGATGTGAGCCGGGCTTCTGAGGAACTGCATTGCCTCATTAAATAGCCATCTGTATAAATGTGGAAAACTGTACGCTGTGCAAGTCTGCTGGTAAAAGCACTCGACAAACATAAATTATGTTACTGTCAAAATGCTGAAAACATTACCATAAACAGACATCACCACAAACTGGGAAAAGCTGTAAGAATCCGTCCATTCATCCATCTTATAACTGCTTATCCTGGTCAGAGTCCCAGCAACCCATAAATATGATTTCTAGGATTTACAGTATGTTAATGAAGGCATCTTGTTACTGGAGGATGGATTCTGCATATACAATACATGTATAGTTTAGTTCGCCCTGTTACTATAGACATGAGTGTGCAATTTGTCATGTGGCATAAATTATCCCGCAGAGTCGGTTTTGCATATCACAACACCACACGTCATTTTACAGTTATTCCCATAATGCTCTGGGAACAGAAACTTCTCCCTTCATAAGCTGAGTCAGTCTCTACAGGCCGGCAGTTGGAAGTAGCTCCACGTGGCCCGGTTGCCATGGCCAGGAAGTGGACCTGAAAATCAACCGCTCAGGTGAGATAATGTGATTCACGGGGGACTTTTGAACCCGGGCCGTGCTGCTGGAGAATCGAAGAGTCCTTGAGGGCTTTGCGGACGAGTGGGCGATGACCTTTTCCTTCTCAACATACCTTGGCTTTTCTGGCTAGTGTGACTGTAGCGTGTGACTGCTGCATTCTCTGTATGGCCATCGCCGGCCGCGCACCACAGTGAATCCACCACTCGCTGTATATCGCAGGTTCCGGCCACTGAACTGGAAGGCAGAAATTATACATATAATCAAACTATAACTGCAGAAGAAACAGTGGCCACACACTGATGCAGTTATGACTGGTATAATCAGAAACAACACTACAAATGAAAAAGAACTGCGAAATTTTCCTTCATAATATTCAGTTATAGTTGAAGGTTTCATAACATTCCTCGGCTCCCCCGCCTTGTACCCTGTGCTGTCTGGGATAGGCTCCAGCTCCCCCTAACTCTGCACCCGAGAAACATTTAAGAAAATGTATAGATAGATATTACCTTGGATTAATAATGTAAATAATATAACAAAAAGCTAACTACTTGAGAAAAACTAGAGGCTGGTTAATTAGGAATGAGATTCTGAACCTTTTCTGGGTTTAGCTATGCACAACTGAGAGGTGAAAAACATTTTGAACAGCGCAGGTATGTAATGCAGTCGAACTTTTGCAGTTGCAGCCATTCACTAGCTACAGTGATGATTTGTTCGTTTGCGTTTCTTTCTCACCCAGTAATTTTTTGTTGCCGGTTACTTTCCAACCAGGCAGTAGCAGCTGAAAGACATAATAGGGGAGACCACCTCGCCTGGGACCCGGGACCCTCCTCCTGGCCCCCATTCCCAGCACGTGAGCGGCCACAGAGGAACTTGTGTCTGTTTGATTAGTTGTGGCCGGTAAATTTTTTTTGGATTTCGTCTGTCTTCTCTAGTGGACTGAACCAGGAACATGCGAGCGGGGGGAGACAGCTTGGGGGCGGGGGGAGGGGTGGTGGGCTTTTATGTGTCCCTCAAGGCAAACGAGGTTCAGTTTAGCTTAATCAGAAAATAACTGGAGGAGAAGCAAAGCTGACACGGTTATTATGATCACATCAGCTTGCCGAGATGCGCTGGGCCACGCAGAAGAAAATGTGAATTTCACGGCACGCCACCCCCCCGCCAGCTCGGGATCAATGCGGCCCAGCTGTGCCAAGAGGTCTCTCCTGCTTTCTCTTTAATGGCTTAGTGGTGTGACAGTGTCTTATTTGCAGATGATTGCAGAATGAGATTCTTTCCCTTAGAGCATCGCTCGGAGGGGCCCTCAAATGGAAGGTGGATGGAGAGCTGACAGGGCCCTGTCATTTCCTGATTGTCTCAGTCATCCATCCATCCATCCATCCATCCATCCATTGCAAGATCAGCCCATTCCAGGCAGCATGGGGCACAATGTATAGAACACCCTAGGTGGGATACCAGTAATTTTTACATTTAATTGAAAAAAAAAATGGTTTATTTTGCAATTAAAAATCATTTTTCAGTTGGTTAGAACAACCAAATGTCTTTTGTGGACTGTTAAAAGATTATTTAAAATACATGTAAGTTTTTTTATATACAAACATACATGCATATAGCATATTCCACAACCAGGTACCTAATGTAAGAAAATGGATGAATATGGAGCTATCAATAACTATCCGTTTATCGTACCCTTCAAAGTTTCTGTTTACTATCAGATATGATGACATGTTTCATAAGTCAGACTTATTTTAAATCATAAAACCATACCAAAGTCTGCTATCCACTATAATATGCTTATAGCTTGCATCTTTCTATATTGCATGTATCTAAAGTAAGAAAAATTTGCAGATTGAGGCTTGACTTCCAGACTCGTTGGTGAGACTTTAAATGTGGTGGGGCTGGTTATCAAAGTCTGCTGTCAAGCCTTAGGATCTGAGCAACTGAGATGGGCACAGATGAACAAGGAAAAGGCACCATAAAGATATAAAAACACAAACTCGAAGGAAACAGTCGGGGAAACAATGCATGATGGGAAACCCTTCAGACACTGCCAGGGCACCTTGGGGACAACTGGCACGGAAAATCGATAACGACTGATGCGTGATGCACCTGGAACAACCGATCTGCGCACATATCAGAAACGGTGTTCAGAGAGACGCCACGCCACGCCACGCCACGCCAAGTGTCATCATCATACATAAACAACCAAAGCCCTTAAACTAGGATCGCTACTAAAAGCGAAACATCAACCCTCGATCTTAGCGAGCGGCTCATGTGAGGTCCTGCGATCTGCAACGGGACATACTGCATAAGCCTCCAGATTTTTATAGAGTCCTGATAAGGGAGGCCTAGGAAGAGGTTTTCCCAGCTTTTCACCATCAGACAATCTCTAGCTGCTAACCTAATTCGCTTGGCAATAATTATGCCGAGTTTGCAAAAAAAAAAAAAAAAGGAAAAACAGACCCTGTTTAAAATTTCTGGCAAGATACAATACAGAATGAATGAAACTGAATTATTAATACTTAAAATAAATGCAACACAGTGCAGGAACTACAATAAAAGAAATGTTTATTTTTTTATGATACTGCAATTTTATGAAGCATTCACGAAACCAGATTGTGTTCTGTAATGCTTAATTATACATCATGCTTATCAATTTCAGCTGTCCAGTATCAAACAACTAATCCACCTGTAGGGTTCTCAAATAATAAAACAAAACTAAATAATTCCAGAGAATGGGGATTCCAAAACTTTTTTCTGTTTACCCCTCCCCCTTTATTCAGATAAGAATATTTTAAAGTGCCATCGTATGCCACCTCCCAACAAGGACACATTACATTACATTACATTAACATGCAAGCCAACCCCCCCCCAAGTTCGGCCGGACCACTGTAACAGAGCATCTTAAAGGAATATAACCTGCGGATAACCAGAAATGGCCGCCAACGCTCACATACCTCACCCCATGGCAGTTTAGGGCCTCCGAATGGTCGTCTTATCTCCCCTCTACCAGTTCCCTCAGCACGATCGCACCACAATTCTGCTGTCAAACACCGTCGTCCTTCCACAGCTCATAGGCTAAAGCCTGAGCTCGCATGCAATTAATTATAATGAACCAAAATTCTTTTTGAGTTCGTCCCACACAAAGAGAGCCTTCTGAAAATCTGAAGGTGCACAATGGGTAATCACAATAGAAAGGGCACGTGCCCAGGAGCGCTCTAATGCATGATTTGATACATTTTCCCGGTTTTTGGTAGTTTCCAGAAGTAACAAAAGAGACCAGGGGGTAATAAATTAACCACTGAGACTGTGATGCATGATCAGGTTCCATGAAGGCCAAAGCCGTCGCAGAGGAACCGTTCGCGTGTCTCCGACAGTCTCAATAAATCATGCCATGAAATGTCAAAATAAATACTTCACTGTGAAGTTTCCTTATGACAATGCAGGAGTTAAAGTTCACGTACCAGTTCATGAAACTGTTTTTTTTTTTGGCTCAAGCACATACTTATATATGCTTTATAAAATTTAAAAGACACCCTGACCTTTTGACTAGATAAAGGTAGCATGTTGCCTGGCAAAGCATTGCTCATTCTCTTGGTACAGCCTGCAGATCTTTTGAATGAGACAAACCTGACTCTCATTGTTCTAACAAGAGTCTTCAGAACAATCAGGAGACCATAGGTGGGAACCGAACAACAAAAGTGCATTTTATTTTTTATATAAAAAGCAAATTGCAGCTATTTTGTTTAGTTATGCAGTACCTTCACTTACATTCAGTCAGGTTTGTTTGGACTGACCTTCAAACAGCAAATAAGAGTATTTGTTAATAGTTCTTTTTTTGTAATTATTTGCATGGCTTGTGAAATGGCCCACCTTATATGTGTTATTAAATTGTGTCTGTAATAATTTTATCGTGTAATATGTGTTTTCTGGCTGGTGACATTTACACAAACCATTTTCCTTTGAGAAAAGAGCTGGACTCCCTCGCGTCCTGGCTGAGGAAACGTTATCGACGTACCGCCTTTTTCCAGGTCATCATGCCGTCTGTTCTGCCGCGGGCCAAATCAGTGGTTTCGTTAACACCGCGGCTGACCCGTCCAACTTGAAAGTAATAATTTGATGACTCACAGAAGATGATTTTTTTTTTTTTTACACTCTCAGTGGTTGTTGAATATGTGTGTCTCTGCAGTTTTCTGTTTGTTTTATATATAATAATCTACAACAGTCTGCCCAACCACCCCTGCCCAAAATGAAATTAAATTTTGAAGAGATTTCAGCAGCGGGATATAGAGACGTAATCATCTGAAGAGGTCGTGAAAACTTTTCATCACAGATCATTTCTTTGTTATGGCAAAGAGCTCGAAAGTAAATTTTCACAATCTTTTACACGCAGTCCCACCCTGATGAGGATATTTCCCTCCTACCGCTCGTAGGCCTGGAGATGGCTCCTCGTTTGACAGCCATGACAGTTCATTCCTCAGGCAAACGTTTTCCCCAAATCCTGCAAGAATCCTCCCTTGACCTGTCCATCAGAGCGGTCTACAGTAGAACAAGTTCAGTCTTTGCCTTCTTAATTTACACTATTTTAACCCCCTGTAAAAAAGGAAGGAAGGCATTTTTTTTTTTTTTGGAAACTCGAGTTACCACGGAGAACTGAAATCCTGCTCATTATCTGAGTACCTAAAACCCTTGCAAAATCAGCAAAAATGATACCTTTAATTTAAATAATTGACAGAACTTTTAATACGATTCATAAATAGATTTTTTTTTGTATATGCTAATTAAAGAAAGAAAGCACATTAGTATCTGGAAACTGTTACAGGTTAAATCCACATATTTTCACAAGTTTGCAAATTATACACCATTGTTATAGAACATCTTATTTTCCAATCCAACCTTCTCCCACTGCAATGTGTATTCCCAGCTGAAAATGTATTTCAAGCTGTTATTTTCAACAAGGATATGAATTGCATGACATATGTTTTTAGTTTATCGCCTCCAGATGGCCAGAAAGGGGTTATACATCATTATTATTATTTTTTTTTTTAACTCCGAAGCTTCCAACGCCTCTTTCCTCTGCAAGCCACTCTTGGCAGTCCTTGTCGAGGTCGGCACAAGTGTCGTACTCACAGGTGGGAGTACTGAGATGCAAGATGTGGGATAGGCAACGAGTCGATGCTTTTACGTGGGGAACCGCAGCAAATGCCGAACGCATATTCCGTCATCCAGGCCTCCCAGCGTCCTCCCGGCTCCCTGTACTGGGCTGCGGAGTGACGCTGAGAGTTATTTAAAGCCGGAGATTGTCACGGACGTACTTTGTCATTAAACGTAACTCACATTGCTTATCCAGTACAGGGCGCTGAGCAGAAGAGGATGGGGACCTGGGGCACCAATCAGGGAGAAGAGGATGAGTGTCAGGGGTCTGCAGGATTCCAGTTCTGCACAGGATTTAATTCCTGACACTAACAATATCCATTATTTAAACCTAAGAGCACATATTTTTCATCCAGCTGCTTCTATGAATTCCCCTTAATCCTTGTTAGTCACCTATAACTGAGGAAATTAAAAAAAAGGCACATCAAATAAATGACTAGACTGTTCTTAATAAATGGGGAAATGCAATGCCACTAGAGTGCCATTATTGTGCCGGGGGGCATCCACAAGTTGTTCCCTTCATCTTACACAAAAGTACACATTTGGGAGGCTTGTGAGCACCGCACCGCCTAGCTAAGACACTAGCTAAGTTCTTTTTGTCTTAATCCCTGGGTAGAGTTGGTTCTTATTTAGAAACTGCTAGAAGCATGTGGTAAACACTGAAATATGTCATTTAGGGAAACACTACAGATGTCTTAATTTTGATTAGGTGCTTCCACATCATTCTTGTAACAATTAAGTGATACATTACAAGTTGATGCTCAGTAGAGAGCTCTGAGGATTAGCATTAACCTCGGTTTGTGTAGCATATTGCAGTGTTGATATACATTGTTACAGCATCGACACGTTTTCGTCCGTTAAAATGTTCTGGGTAAACACGATGGTTTTCTGGCGGGCTTTGTTACCGTACAGCTCTGGGGCTGCAGCATTGAAACTACGAATGACATTATCTAATCTGGCTGTGTTCCACAATCAAAAGACGTGTGTGTGTGGTGTGTGTGTGTGTGTGTGTTCAGTCAGACGGTTTACCCTGTAATGTCTGATGTCACCTAGTATAGGAATACTGTCAATATAAAGCTAAACGCCAGCTCAGAGCGATACCAGATCTGCTTCATAACTCATTAAAGGTGGAAAGCATCATCACTGCTCAGAACATCCCGGGGGGAATTGTGGCTCTTGACCATTTCAGATAGGAGGGGCAGTTGTTCAGTTAAAGAAGGGGCGCATAGTGTCACATTGAACCTCACAGCAAACTTAATAGAACAGAAGTTGAAATATATTGTCATTGCTGATCATTAGGGCCTGATGAGATCATGTACTGTATGTTACCACTTTTGTGATAATTAGTAACAAAGAGTCACAAACCCTAAGAAGCAACATCATGATGTCTTACCTTTCAAAAAAAAGAATATTTAAAAGTTGAACCCTGTTGAGAATATGCTGATTGACAGTAAATGTACAGTGATGGAAATATAAGCATGATTAAATGAGATAGGGGTCACTTATATAAAAGCACAAATCGGTTGGAACGAAACCCTACACCCACAGGGGGCCCCCAGGATCGGGACTGGGAACTGATGGGTTAAAGTATGGTGATGGCGATTAGCAAAACCTACAGTTCACATGATGTTTCCTGGTCATCATCCGTTCTCCTGGCAGTCATGCCTCTATTTCGAGGAAGGCAGAAGTGTTTCGATGTAAGATGAACGTGACCGTGCTGTTGGCTGGTACTTCGCCTGAGACATGCTCTAAAAATGCATCCTACAGTGCAAGAGAATCCGCAGTGCCTTGCATGAGCTAATAAATGCTCAATCTTTATCGGGGCATCCATACAGGTATTCGGCCGGCTGAGAAGATGAAGGATGACTCACCCGACACTGGCTTCAACCCCACCACCGGTGCTCTTTTGTACCACTTTACCTGCAAAACTGCTTTTTTTGGACTAATAAAGGGTTTATGCACCTCCAACCAGACTGCACCTTTCTGAAACTACCTGCTGAATCCAGGCGTGGGCAGCCGATGGATTCGGCGTTGCTCATCTGAAATGTGCCAAACCGAAGTGCGGACGTCGTGGCGGATAGCAATGCGTGTTCATAGACAGCCGCCGCTAAATGACCTCCGCGGCAAACAGCACCCCCGCGACAGCTCCGCATATGAGATTGGCAAGACATGCAGAAGTCATTACCGAAGTTCCCTACCATCGCCCTTCACCACAAAAATCACTAACACCTCTTCTTTCACCTACAATAGCAAAACGAAAGACAACCACACCTGCCCTCACCTCAATAGAGAACCCTCAGCACAATGGAATGTTAATTCTTTAATTAAACTGGGAACCACACCTGCCCTCACCTTAATGGAGAACCCACAGCACAATGGAATGTTAATTCCTTAATTAAACTGGGAACCACACCTGCCCTCACCTCAATAGAGAACCCTCAGCACAATGGAATGTTAATTCTTTAATTAAACTGGGAACCACACCTGCCCTCACCTTAATGGAGAACCCACAGCACAATGGAATGTTAATTCCTTAATTAAACTGGGAACCACACCTGCCCTCACCTCAATAGAGAACCCTCAGCAC
>JAACJT020000095.1:3683635-3704672 GCA_009936485.2 Gymnarchus niloticus | reverse complement strand
CACAATGGAATGTTAATTCTTTAATTAAACTGGGAACCACACCTGCCCTCACCTTAATGGAGAACCCACAACACAATGGAATGTTAATTCTTTAATTAAACTGGGAACCACACCTGCCCTCACCTTAATGGAGAACCCACAACACAATGGAATGTTAATTCTTTAATTAAACTGGGAACCACACCTGTGTGTTAACCACGCCTTCCGTTCACACTAATGGTTCATTTGAATGGCAGTTATTGGTAATTATGGCAGTAGCCTGCTCTTATTGTCCACAGGAATTCTGAGAGTAAAAATCAAAGATAGCAAGTTCCATACCTTGATGTTTTTGCCTTGTACGTCTTAACAACAGAATAAAAAACAGGAAACAATACTTTATTCATTCTTATGTGATACTGAAATAAAGTTAGGCATAACTCAAACTATTTTAGAATGTGTTGACAATATTACACTGATTGTTATGTCCATTGCATTTTCTGGAAATGAAACACATCACGTCTTTGTTTTCAGATCCATTAAAAATGCATATGCCTTAAACTCACTTTCTAAACAAGCCAGCATTAGTGAACATAACTATCTACTCGGACACATCCGTACCAAACCTGTTTGTCATCAAATTCACTATAAATTCCCAAAGTTCACTGAGTCGCTGCATCACGTTGAGTGTTGCCACCTTTACCGAGTGTTTCTTCAGATCTGTGTAACCCGTTAATGCCCACTTACTCTTGTTCCTTCTCTGTGTTTCCCTCCGGCTTGTTTTTTGGAGTTGCTTGCCTCCTGCTTTAATCATTTTGCATTTTGTACTTTCAGCCTGTCTGCTCATGACTTTCCTGACATTCTGTTTATTAAATATTCTTCTCTGTTATTGGCTCTGCCCCCTTGTATTTTTTACAAATATGTATAACGAGCAAAGAATCTCTGTGCCCAGGTCTGTGCGTGCTAAGCTTACACGCATGTTCTTCCCATGTTTCAATCCATGTTTCACGTGAATTGTTATTCTTTTTCCCCCCACAACACCTCTAAAAGCACCTCTACTATTTAATTGCGTGCGGTTATCTTTGCCATACAATGGAATCTCATGCAGTCAAGGGTGAACCATGTACCGGTACTAAAGCAAAGTGGTGAAGCTCAGTCTTTAACTGCAGCCTTGCGCTGTAGTTAAAACAGCTCACATCTGTGAAAGAGCCAGTCCGTGGGTTGCTGACAGTTCAAGGGCTTGGGGATATTTACAATGGTAATGCTATCTGTGCTCAGGCCCGAATTTGCTCGTAAGGTCAAACCTAATCCTGTCGTCTGTTACGTGAAACAGCCTTAAGTACAATTACACCCCCTGGAATGCGCTGCACAGATTGGTCCGTGGAGCCGCATATGAAGCACAGGGGGAGCCGGCCTTGACTAGAGTCTCTGGGATGACTCAGCACAACTCGCTATCCTCCCAAAGCAAGTTATGATTTATTTTAGGCATTGTTCTTTTTTTTTTGTTTTTTCTAAGAGCTACAGTGGCAACGCTAAATACTGGACCAAATAGCAAGGCAGCAGAGTACATACATCCAGGTTCCAAGCAGAAATGTACAGAAGGTCTTCAGGGTAGATTTAAGCAGCGGCCATAGTCATTAAAATCAGAGAAGGAAGGCATTGGCTGTGTTTATTTATGTCGATAGCTACCTGTGCCTTATGATCTTCTGGAAAATGATTAAAAAAAAAACAAAAAAAAAACACGAGCCACAATTGACTTACATTCATGTGTTGTTGTACACTCCCACCCAGCCAGTCAAGTGAAGACAACCTGTACTAGTTTAACCTCTGTACCAGATTTGATTGTCGACTATGCCCTGTACACTTGCTTTCATCTACTAGCCACAATCGATCACAGGCCCTAGGTCTTCAGGCCCAGACCAATTATTACGATAATTATGGGGTGCCGGTAACTGTATACCACTGTGTTCTCGCACCGCTCATGGTTTGATTCCCAGTCCTGGCTTTGCGTGTGTGGAGTCTGCATGTTCTAGCTCAGTCTATGCAGGTTTTCAGATTAAAGTAACAGAGCATTGTTAGAGCAATATCTACCCATTCTTCCATTAACCACTTATGCAGTACAAGGATGTGGTGGGGGGGTGGCATGTGGGAGGAAACCAAAGTAGCCAGAGGAGGCTTGCACAACGTAAGTTGGTCATGCAGACTCCACACCCACACGGAGCTGGAATAAGATTCAATCCCCCAGCCCTGGAGGTGGGAAGCAGTGGTGCAACCCATCGAGCCACTGTGCCTAAGTGCCTTCTCATTAATTGTCAATTCAGCTAATTCTATACGACCAAATAATGTGAATTAAGTGGATAATACCAGTGCTGCACATGCATCATTGGAGGTTTCATTAAAAGACATATTTCAGGAGCTGTAACCAAGGAAGAGGTGATACTTTTTTTTACACTTCCTGTGTGAAATAAGGTGGAAAAAATTTATGGGGGGGGGGTCAGATTTGCCTTCTCAATCTTTTCTTCTAAAGAAGTGGCGAATGTGCAGGAGAAAATCTAATTTAAGGCTGGAAGCAGCTGAAGGGGTGTGCGTCTAATGAGAGGCAAAATGTCAGTTCAAAACTCTAGGTGTGTTACTTAAGGTATCAATCGCAGAACGGCTGCTGTGCTTAAGAGGGGAGCTCTGTGCTCACAGCAATCCTGTGAATTAAGCTCACACGTTCCCTTAAATCCAGCATTAACAGCCAGGATCTGTCTTTAATTAACATGTTATAGTCCTACTGGAAACAAAATGTGTGTGTTTTTCCCCCCCCCTTCGCATTTATTCTGAGATGATAGGTGCGGTTTTAAATTCAAGTATCATATCGGTGAGCCTGATTAACATATAACTATGAGAGGCCTGTCGTGTGGTAATACGCAGAGAAAATAAAAGGGAATTGCTAAAATCCATCGCGTTTCTCCGGACTTGCATTTGTATTTTAATTGCCTGGCATTTCAAGTTTGAATTTTAGGCGCGGAATACAAATGAAATTAACTGGGGAAGGCAATAGAGAGATAACACATCTGACTGATAAATAGTTCATGAAAATGAATCTGGCAGCTCGCGGCATAATCAAATTTGTGAACTGTTTTTATCCCGGTAATTAAACTCCCTAATCAGTAAAGTAACCTTTCTCATTCCTTGTCTATAATGCCGACAAACGGCGGATAGGCAAAGCAGCCTATTGAGGAAGCAATGTGCGTGTTTTCACCCCTGAACTCACTTTCTGTACCGGCCAATCAGGTGTGTCCAATTGTACAATGTAACTACAGCCGCCGTGGTATTTAAATGCATAACCAAAATGCTTTTCTATTGGTGAGGAAGCCACTATGAACCCAATAGAGAAGAAACTATAATTTTGGATAAACGATCATGTAGGACAGTATACAGAACCATTTGAGAAGGCTGTGAGAGGAAGGAATGGAATATTTAATGGGGGGAAAGAGTGGATTTAAAATCTGTGGGGTGGGTGAAAATAGAAGACAGCTGTTTTGGCATGTACGGAGGGGTGCACAAAAGTCTTAATTTTTGGGTCACGACCCCAGCTGGGCTGATCATAAAGGTGTTGGCATCAGTATGAGGAAGGCCAAAGATTAAGAAAACTCCATCTTACAGAAGTAGTAGGTTGAGTCTGACAGTGAACTTATAAGCTTATCCTAGTAGCACTTGTACCTAAGTTGACTCCTTGAAAGCTGTATACTTGTTACGTATTATCTTCCACACTTGTACATCGCCTTAGACAAATCCATAAATGTAAACTGCGGAGTGATTTCACCCTACCCCAGGATGTCAACGTCTCTCCATCTTACAGTGACACTTCATTCTTGTTATTATTATTTAAAGAATCTTTTGGAGGTTCCACTAGGGAATTATGGACGGCTCATTTAGAAACAGGTCAACGTTCTTAGAAATATTCAGTTTCTTCTTCCAAAACCTCCTCCCCTTCCCGATCACCACATTTTGGTCCCTTGACTGGGGATTGGGCTCCAAGGCCGTCTGTTAACTCCAGAAGGCGGACCCCCTAGTCATCAATCATCTTGGTTCACACCACACAGGCTTCTCTAATTGTTTTCTTCATCATTGACTCATTTTCATTCGAGTCGAGCTTCCATGATTTGAAAACTTTACTGCTGGGAATCCATTGTCTTTGTGTACAGGCTTTTCTGGATTTAAACGTCTACAAAAGTAAATGCGTGTGTGACTTACCTAATGGCATGCAGACTGACGTGCCATGTGAGGTATATCCAGTCTTATATTCTGGGCTTTCTAGAACATTCTCTGGCCCACAGCATCCCTAACTGGATAAAGATTTCCTTAAACTAAAGAAGCAATATTACTTTAAAATGGTTTACCTGTTTTTCAAACTACAAATTAAGTTTTGCGTTTGAAAAAAGAGAAAAGCAAGTTGACACCTCGTGTCACGCTTATAGTTGGATTTTCTTAATTTGTATCTAAATCTTTTGAATGCTGAGGTACAAACCACACACGTGTATACATACGAGTAGATGCTTGGTTTGTACCTCAGTATTCAGTGATGTGGGTAGCTGTACTACTGATCTACCTCACTAATCAATTGCTGATTAAATTGATAAAGACTGATGTCCATGAGGATAGTTAACATATTCATGGATATCACCTGTCCATCTGAAGAGACTAGATGCTAATGCTAAATGCTAATGTGCCCACCATGGGGTTCAGTCATTATATTACATAGAAACTGATTATCCTTGCGTCTTAATTCAATAACACAAAAGAAAGGTGTCATCATCGAAGCTGCTGAGCAACATCGATATTTGTTTAGCTTGTGCATTATTTATTTATTTTGAGAACACAAAATGGGAAGCTTCATTTCATTCTGAAAAATGAAGTTTAATGTTAGGTTTAGGCATAGCAGCGTCTCGTAGTGGAACACTGAAAAAGAATTACTATTTAGGGACAGTTTGAGAATTATGGTTGTAACCGATGGGTTTATGTATAGAGACAAAAGGGAGAGAAATTGATATCACAGTGTATCGAAAAAAATAGTAAAAATGGTGGTGGAACTGTTTAGGTGTTCAAATTTTGCCTAATCTGGAGTTGGACACCTATTCAAAATGAACTACACCCTGAACCTGGAAAAGTATCACTCTGTTCTTCAGATGTTGTACTGCCTGGTTGGGGTCTTTGTAAAGTACTCATATTGCAGCAGGATAATGACCTGAAACAAGCTGCAAATATTTATAAAATCTGCTTGAAGACCAACAATGAGCAAGAAGTACTGACTGTCCTGGACTTTCCTGGACAATCACCTGACCTCATCCCCATCATACATTTATGGGCTCACTTGAAGGCCCAGAAAGCCAAGCATTCGGTAACGTCACAAGATGGTGTCCAGAACATTCCCTGATCATGCTGAGATAACACAGATTCTGGGGTTTTGCGCAAAATTGTACAGTCCATGCCAGCTTGAATGCATGCTGTCATTAAAACTAAAAGAGGATAGAGCTTATGAAATTCTTTTACATTTTTTTTCAAAGATTCCAATGTTCAGTCAACAGCAGAAATGTCTGATGAACAATTTTAAGAAAGAATATATATAGAATTAGAATACCACAGTGAAATTGTTCTATACATTCCAACAGCATTATTGAAATGTCCCCAAGCACAGTGTTGCTCAGATCTTACAGAACATTTGCATTGTTTTTCAGTCTATGAAGAATTGAAATCTAAATTATTTTTGCCTTATTATTCCAGCATACTCAATTTTTTAATATCCAGGGTTCCCAATTAAAAAGGCACATTATTTCCCCTGCCATTCTCCAGACTCACTGTTGCGTTTGGCATGCAGCGGCAAACGTTTGTGATCTCCCCAGGGCACACATATTCAGTTCTGAGGAATATCTCCTTCCATCTCCTCAACGTCGACGCTCATTTCACCCGGTCGTCTGCAAATTCAACTTACGATTGCATCAGCGCAGATGGGTCCAGGTGCAAGATCAACGTAAATGTTGTAAACAATGGTGCAATGGCACAGGAGAGAAATCTACTCTTAAATACAGAAATTTGTGGATTTACGTAATTTTATCTTTGTTTTTTTTTTTGTTTGATTTTGTAAATTAAAGACTCTGTTGATCCATCTTTTAGTTTTCAGTTTATAGTACCTGAATTTTTCTGTTACTGAAATTTAAAAACTAACATTTCAAAGAAATTCATTTACAACTAAAGTCACAGGAATAACTACAAAGAAAAAAACAACATCTACGTCGTTTTAATAAACACGTAGATGCTTTAGTGAAATAGGTAAACATTAAAATGATATATTTTATATCTAAGTCACAAGTTATCTACTTGTTAGCAAAAAAATAAAATATTAGTGCTGCACAGAGACAAGTAAAAAGTAATAAATACTTTTCTGGTGACTTAAGGGGGTCTCCGATATGACATGAAAATGAAGTCCATGGAGGTTAAACATAAATGTGACATCTGGCAGCTGGTGACAGGGCCAGGTTGGAAATAGAGCTGTCATCATCCGTTCTACTTAGTGAGATCCGCATGGCATGACGGGGCACTCGAGCGGGCACAGGCTGATGGGTAGTGCCAGCTCCGCACGCCAGCGTAATGGGCCTTTCTGCGACCGCGTGACTCAGTGAACTCTTAATTTTCCGGTGCTTCGTTGGGCGCTGATGTTCTTTATGCAGGCTAGACTTAAGCACCCCGTTGGGGCCCCAGCAACTGATGCCAAACCGTGGCTGGATCCGGTTGCAAAGGGGGACATGGGCAGAACTTCACGCTAGGACTCCGCCAAGGCGGGAGAGGAAGGAAGACGTGGAGGGGCGGATGCCATTTACGGGCTTTTGTGTCCAAGCGAGCACCTCAGCGGGGGCGGCTCGTTGGACAGGTGCGCCTCTCAGCTGTTCCAACCCACCATGACAAATGAAGGACAAAGGAAAGGAGAGAGAGAGACACACAAACTCTGAGCTAAACACGTAATGAGGGGAAAAGGCTGGAGTGACAGCCAGGCAAAGATCAGAGGGGGGATTTTAATGGAGGACGGGGATGAGAGGGGATTGTGATGGATATCCGTGTAAGAAGAAGCGGCCAGAAAGTAAAGGCCACAAGCCGCTCGTCTGCCGTGGCCAGGAGCTCAATGGGAGCGCAGCGCTGTCAGAGAAGCAGAAATAGACCACTATCATTATGGAAAATCGTACGTTCGTATAAGGTCAGCTATGATTCATTGTCAAGTGGCTAATGTAACTACGTCAATATGTGTCGTCTGAGACCTGACACTGACACAATCTCGTCTGCCACACGTACCACATAGCTGAAATTTTTGTCATATTTTATACGCTATTTAAAATACACATCACACACACAAATCAACCAAATGTTTAATTTAATTTATCCTGTAATATGTTAGATGCTTTATGAAAAGTACAATCATTTTAATTGCACTAAATGATTCATTTTTAGCTATTCGAATGTTTCTTTATATATTAGTTTGATTATATTCCAACCAGCTGTGGGAGCACGGGAAGTATGAAGATTTTCAAAACCGCCACGCTAGAGCGAGCGGCCGTCCTACTGAGAATGGTCGTTCTGCTGTGAAGCAGGTATACAAACATCCATGTGGAAAAAGAAAAGAAATAAAATAACTGCTCGGTGGTATCTCATGAAGGCTTTGCGCTTGGTAAGCGCCCGGTGGCGTGGCTGCCGTCGTGGTCACGTTTCCTCACCCGGCTTTCGACACGCGACCCCCACTTCAGGCCTGTGCTTTCACAGTAGCGGGCATCGCTTTGCAGGAATAGCCTTTTTTGACACGGAATTATCTTGTCAGAGCGTTTATCTTCCACCCCTTTAGCTACAGTGTTGTAATGGAGAAAACGGAGAAAAATGTACTTCAAGAAACCGGAGCATATGTACATTTTCTTTAACTTAATACGGAAAAAAATACAGCATTTAATGTCTAATAGTGAATTACATCTCAAAACATCAATCTATCATGTTTGTGGAAATAAAGGCCTAAACAAGTGTGTCTCGTATGTTGTTAAGCTGTATTCACTCAGCAGGGGTTGGGTCCTTGTATCACCCGTTCAGAAGACTAACCTTCCATGTTGGTCTTCGTGTCCATGCAAATGGAGTTGTCACCAAATAAACCAATAAACAAATAAACAGTCTGTTCGAATACGGGATGCTACATTTCATCCTGCTCCGTGCCTCGTAAGCAGTCCATTTCCTCTCTAGTGGACCTTGGATGCGACAAACGGCTTGCCAAAGATGCACATCTGCTCAGATGTGTCTGTCACTCTTGCAGCAAGGCCAGGCTTTCTCCGAGTATGCGCCGAACCCCCCCACCCCACCCCCCATTGTCTGACTCTTGTATTTTTCTGCCTTGAGAGATCAGTTGGAGGTCAGTGCAACATTCATCTGGGAGCCAATGTTTTTAAGAGCATTCTAATGTCATTAAATATTTAATAAACAATTTAAATAAATGTATTGCAAATATGCATGTTATAGCTACAGAACAGACCCAAAAATCTGCAAAATTCCATTTAAAATGTTTAAATACACTAAAGAGATTTTCATTTTTACTAATATTTGGGAAGAAGAGTGAGGCTCCTCCATTTTTGTTTAGCCGATCGTTTAGTGAAACAGTGAACCTCGTTTCCTTTTATTTTGACTGCTTCCTCCTATGACAACTTCCTGCGTTGCTGACTGTTTTTCACATCTTCAGTCACTGTGTTCTGCCGCCATCTTGGATTCCACATACATTCAATCTGCAGCGGACGGTAAAAAGCATTCCACCCCAGTCTGTTTGTCCTGCCACGTGTAAACCCTGATGGATTGTGATAGAAGAAAAGTGTCGGGACTCATTGAACACAGACAACAAAAACGACAAATACCTCAACTTAAGTGTTAAGCACAAACTGTCTTACAAAACACGGAACAGAAGGGCTACAACTACAGACCTGGAGAGACTCTCACTGTAAGTCAGCCATAGAGGAATATTTCCATCGGTAGAACACTGTTCATTTTTAATGAATGTCACCTATCACCTGTTGTAGTAAAACGTACGTATTACTCGTTTATTTTAGAACATTTCCTTTAGCCATGTAATGTCTATGCTTTTAGTTTAAAATAATGGAAATCATACAATCTATCATTAATGTAAAGCAACAGAACATCAGAATGAAAACAGAACGATATAAGAGTGCTTTGTTTTTGTGTTACTATGACCAATATTGACTATAGGTGATTATGCACCGGGTTATGAAAAATTATAGATCCCAGCAGCCAGCAGAAAATATGACAAAACGATAACATGATGAGCGTTTGGCTGCCAACGGCAGCCGTTCCTAATACCTTTTTTTGACCCAAAATGATCTTGTCACAGTGTTTATCTTCTACCCCCTTAGCCACGGTGTAGAAATGTAGAAAATGTACACAAACGTCCATTTTCTTTAACTTAATACTAAAAAACATAACATTCATAACATGGATCTATCATGTTTGTGGAAATAGAGGTCTGAATGTGTGCTTTCCAATAAAATGCAAGTGGGTCATTTAAAATCAGCTGTATTTGATGCAACACACATATATGATTAGGTGAAATGACACAAATAATCTATGACTTCTGCCCTCGTTCTGGATTCTACGCCAGTTCCAGCGCTGGTTTGGCGGTTCCGTGCACCTCTTAGCGCTCCTTTACCGTGATCTCTCAGCAGCCGGCCAGACCCGCGGAGCCCGCAGACCCTGCTGCAATGTGATCATTACGACAGTGGGAGGCCCAGGCAGGCCGTGTTGTTAGTGGCTCTCTCCTTGTTTATTTCAGGCCAAATTGCTCCTAGCTGATGTCTGAGCAAACCATGCCCAATCGTAGAAACCGGCTGCACAGACACGACTGCAATTAGGGCGCATTCTTTTTAACAAAGACCTTTCGAATAGCGCAGTGTGATCGAATGCGAGTGTTTTTCGTCTTTTCTTTAAAAGCATGTGTGTTTTCCAAATTGTAGAGGTTAATCGAAAGAACATTTTAATTGATATGAGTTCATGCGCAAGTCTGAAAGAGCCGTCACTGAAATATCACGTGGTTTTTCTAATTTGGACAGCGAAACGAAGCGTTGAAGGTGGCATGGTTTAACGATATTTATTTTATTGTACACTTAAAACATGCAGAATGAATAATTAGCTTGCTGTAGCTTATCAGTCTTTTAATTACTTCATATTTGAAGGTTTATGAACAACTGTCTTCATTAATTAACAGTTAAAATTAACAGTTCGTAAATCATTTTTAACCTGGAAAAGAAAAACACGAAGAGACAAATCCCTGCTGTTACGATTTTTCATGAAACAAATTAGGTTTAGCACAACTTTAAAAGCATAACGAGTCTTCAGCATTCGGATTGGCATTACTCAGCCTCGGTGATGTCCTCCATCAATATCTCAATAAAGGTCTGCTAATTAAGAGCTCAGTTAGAGCACAGCCAGCAATACCTTATGACTTCCCAAGGTCAGCATCGTCAATCTCAGCTTTACGACTTCGCCTGACACAGCGGAAATGACCAGCACAACCGGGGACGGAGATGCAATGAATATGGAAGAGTGGACTTGCATCGTTTATTAACACTTACAAAGTCTTCGGTAACAAATGTAAGTGACAAATGAGACTAAATCTCTAATCTGGAATCAAACTGGATAAAACAGCATTATAAATATTACAGCAGTGACTGCCTCTAAAGCACCATGCCTATGCAGTGGAAGGCGTGGCTCTCTGTGAATTAGAGGTTTTTACCCGTGTGCGCAGGGTCACCTGTTTGAATCCCAGGACCGGCAGAGTGCCCATATCACCGCTGAGCCCTCCAACAAGCCTATAAGCCTTTTGAGGCCTATAACCCCAAAAACTGCTCCAAGCATGCTGATAAATGGCTGACTCTGTGCTCTGAGCCCAAGGTCTACTGTCATCTGTGTCTGTGTGTCTTACCAAGACACTTTGATTTTTGGATAACGCTGTATTTCTCACCCCTGAGGGAATATCCATGAAGGAGGAGAACACGCCGTAGCTAATGGTCTGTCTGCACCTGTTCCCACTGAGCAGATGAACAAGCAATCCAGGGGTGCCAGACTGAAGTGGCTCAGCTGGGGGTATGACCTGCTACCCGTCCAGTGACATTAGCCATCATTTCCACATTTAGAGAATGTGACCCTTAGGCAGTGAGCCATTCTGGCAGAGATATCGGTGAGGAAACTCTTCAATGGACTTCTATAAACAGCATCTTGGACAGCAGTTAACATAGATGTTGCTGAGAAGTTTATGGCACTGGAGAGGCTATCTGCTCATCAGGGAACTTAATCTTAATTGTAAAATGCTCAATTGGTGAAATGGAAATACTTGTGAAAGAATAATAATAAAATATTCACAGAGAAATGGGAGAAAAAATGACATTGATGGCATACATGTGCATATGCATATTGAAGGTCACAGGGGAAGATGTGGAACTTGAGAAGGGTGAGCCTTCCACGCGTATCTGAGAGGGGAATCCTGAAAGCTACTCCTAAATCCTGAACAAGGCTGTGCCAGGCGAGAGGAGCATTCAGTGCCTGAAAAGCTTTGGAGGAGGAATATAGTAGGAAAAAAAGGAATTATCATGACACAGATTCTGTAATGTGAGCGTTAGAAAAGTGCTCAGCTGTGATCAGTGCTCTGTGTTTGATCTTGGATTCTTTATTTCATATTGAAAATTCAATGCACAAAACAGTTAATTTCAAGTATTAAATCCAGCAGCCGATCAAAGCTAACTTCAGGTTTCATTTCTCTGCTGAAAATCAAATGATATATTTTTTTTCCCATGCAGTCATAATTAAAAAAAAAGAAAGTGAATGATTTCACGTTATTGCTCTTCAGATGCTGTCAGCGTGTCCCCTGGATTATTACAGCTGTTCCTTGCGTCATGTCTCTGTGAACTTTCAGTTTGATTGACGTGGCATCTTGGCACACAGCTGCTGTTAGCAGACTTGACTAAACAGACAATCTCAGAGTGCTTCTGCTGTGGCGGCGAGTAGTTATAATTTTAATTCGACCCTTTTTACCTCGGCGCACGGCCGCATCTTGTAAAATGCATCAGCCCCGCTATGCCGCGTTCGCGTGCCGTGAGTGACTCTGAGTTCGGCGCCAGGGTAGCTGTCTTTCAAAACGTGTGGAAGACCCGGGGGAGGGACGAAACAAAAAAAATCCGAGTGTGTTGACTTCCCATTTATCAGAAGCTCTCATTAACCAAGACAATATTGATCCAAGACACCCAGGAAAGGTGATGCCAGCGGGAATCTGGTGGCAACCGTTCTATTCAACATTCTTTACAGAATCTGTGTTTCAACCTCTAATTAGACGTCTCAGATGTCAGCGATGTCGCATCTTTGGCTTTGGTGTTGGGGGGAGGGAGGCAATGCTCCCCGTGCAGAGAGCCTCCTGCGTGCATTCAATCAATGGCCTCAACGCACTCCACTCCCGCTGCTCGGGACCCAGGGAAGGTCAATTGTCATCGCCTCCAGCAGCAGAGGGACAGAAAAGCATTCATTCTTCAAGCCGTGTCGGGGCGTACGATTAAAAATAAATGTATCCTATGATTTGCTGGATTTTTCTATCTGAGTATTGATGCATTGCGGTGTGAACAATCCTTACCCGGTTGTTCAGCACAAAAGCCTTCAATTAACAGTACGTGCAAATTGCATTTTTGAAACAAGCAAGTCAACGTCTGCATTTCTATACATGATTTACATGACATGTACATGATTAAATGAGGACATGAAGGCTAGTTAACGTGAGTATGTGGCTGTGTGAGTGGCTTTGTGAGTGACAGTGTACATGAATATCCTTCAGTGGACTGTTTTTTTCCTTTACGGTTCGCTTTGGCATTCGCCGTGATTTCCAGCACGAGCGCTCGGTAGCTGAAAATGTGATTCCCACCTTGGATGGTCACGACTCTGTGTCCTTACATTTTTAAAATATCAGTCATACGTCAATGTCGCGTTGAGATTATTTTTTATTCACGGAGAGACACCTTCATCCTCAGCCTGATACAGAGACACCTACCTAACGTCTACCTTAGATATTTACAGCAAAAGCATAGCAGTTGGTCTCTTTTTAGCAGGATGATCCCAGATCTGGAGGACTAAAATAAACGTAGACATCATTGTATGTAGTGTAGAGTTGAAACATCTGTAGTAACAAAGCCCCCAGTGTCTCCAGGATGGCCGACATTGGAAACAACCAATCGTCTTTTCCACAGTGTCCCAAACTGAGAGGACCCAGCTCCTAGCGACTGACCTGTCTTGGGCTTATGAAAATGCCCAAAATAGCACTGTCGGT
Source organism: Gymnarchus niloticus (assembly GCA_009936485.2). Classification (NCBI taxonomy): domain Eukaryota; kingdom Metazoa; phylum Chordata; class Actinopteri; order Osteoglossiformes; family Gymnarchidae; genus Gymnarchus; species Gymnarchus niloticus. The sequence goes on along the minus strand of JAACJT020000095.1, from coordinate 3,691,321 downwards.
TAGGCTCCTTATATTTGAGAGAGGTAAGGATAATGAGAGCTTCCCATGCAGCCCCGGTCACTCTGTTCCATAAGGGGGAATGACTTTGGAATGGTCAAACCTCCAAAGGGCGCACTGGCGAGAGCTGAAGCTGACCGTGTAGATGCACCGACGCCACCCACTGGAGCCAACCATATGTTCTGCCACTTTCCCAAAATTGGTCGTCAATCACTCTCGGTGTGGAACCCAAAATGGGCGTTAAGGCTACTCTGCTGTTGCCCCCCATCCACCTGAAGTGCTCGTCAAAGAAGGCTGAACTATCTAATTCTGCGTCGCCAGCTCTTAGTTCCCATGTTTATTTCTTCAAATCAGTACAATTCCGCATTACTTCTGAAGGTGCTTCCAAAAATGTAGTGTCCTGTTCTTGAGATCTCAGATTGAGGAAGATTAAGTTTCTTCCACAAAAAAAAATACATTTTCTACACGGGTGCCATATTTGAAAGCTTGAACTTCACATCCGATGTTACAGAGCCATTACAGCAAGTTTCATGCAGTTTCATGTTCGTTTACAATAAACTTTTTCCCTCGGTATATGTTTTAGGGGAATTTTGACGGGAAGCTTTGACATGTATCGTGACCCGCTCGTTTTTCTGTCATGCTTTATTATTTTTTTCTTCTCGTGTCTGTGCCATTTTTGAAAATGAGTTCTGTAGGAATACAAGGCAGCCTTAGATTTGAGAAATGTTTAAAAGGTCACACATGGTAACAAATGTCATCAGTGTCAGGACAGCAAGAGCCCCGCATCTGCAGCCTTTCAAGAACATTCTGGAAAAAAAGACATTTAAAAGAATTGGAAAAAGATGCAAACATATAAACTATTGCTAAAAAATAGTTTTGTTTCAGATTAGCTTTTAATTAAATTGAGTCAATCAACTTATGGCAAAACTAGCGGAATAAAAGTACATGTTTTTTAAGTGTCTACGTGCTTCACCTATATCCAAATAAAAATAAATCCCTCTATGGAATCATGATAAATAGAGCGGAGACAGACAGAGAGTTTGGACAAAACTATTCTGTGGCTCCAGACAATGTGCAGAGAGGAAGTTGTCTAGAAAAAGAAGCATTGTTCTTAACATAATGCACTTTAAGAGCATAACGGCTATTTTATTGATGTGATAGACTTAAACCCTTATTACTTTGTCCTTGAGGTTCTGCGTGCCACCCATCAATTACATACTGACAGAAACAGCATCTCACAGTCATTCCTGGTTTCCATGCCAAGGTTAGGGAAGTGTTTAAGTGGTCTGGGCAACCTTGGAGGTATGGCAGCTTGGGTGAAATCTCAAACGCTTCCACATTTCCCACAGAGCTGCCAGTGACAGAGTGCTGTCAGGTCGGGGGACAACTGTGGCACCCTGTCTTTTGCTGTGTTTTTCTGACTATTTTGGCAATTGTTTTATAACCATGTAGCACATAGGACAGACAGCGAGAGCTTTCAGCTTGCTGTGTTTTTTTTACAGTGCACATGTATAGTTCCCTTCCCGTATATTTTTTGGGGCAGTTATATTAGGACTAATGTAAAGTCTCCAGGAATGTTCAGCAAAGGTATTCATATATGGAAAGGAACTTAGTAAAGTAGACTTCGAGTTCAAATTAACATAGCATCATTTTTAACTTGATGCTGTCTATAAATACTAGAATGCAGTGGAGTGTACATTTTATTTTGGGTATAATATGATCATACTGCAAATAGAAAAGAAAAAAGCAGACACTATATTTTTTACTGTAAAAAGTTTTTTTAATGAAGGTGATGAAGCCACCTTTTGTAAATTTAAACTTTTTGTAAGCTGGTATGTGGCATCAATATTGCCTGACCCCACATTCATGACACCCTAGCGTAACAAATCATGTTCCAGCTTCAAAATGTAAAGAGAGGTACTCAGATCTGCACGAGGCACAAGTTAGCTTACAGGTAGTGTCAAGGCTAGACCACCTGATTGGCCGGTCATCGCTGCGTAAGGGCACTTTAAGTGTCGTGCGATTGGTGTTAAAGAGTGACCCATTCTGGCATGACTTACACGCTCGTTTTCCACCCCGCAAATTCACTCAGAGCTCAGCGACGGCCGCAGAGCAGCATCTTCAACGTTGAAAAGCATGCTGATATTCGGAGGCAGGATAACACATATTTATTTATTTATGAGAAAGTGGATCTTTCTCGGACCCTTATTGTCAGCTGTCAAAAAAAATGAATAAAGCTAGGCCAGTGTTTTTGTATACTCTTTCTTATCAGCCCTCTGCCACAGTGCCGATTCTGTGTTGTAATATTACACCATTCTCTTTTCATATCTCACAGTATCCATAGTAGACTGGGATGTGAGGTTCAGGGAAGAAAAATGAAAAATACATGTTTCGGTCATTTTTTATTTTTTTTTTCCCATGCCTCATGTTCAGAGTGGAAATAATACCTCTGAAACCATCTTGGAAAGTCCATTCTAGTCATGGCCGAAACTAAAAAAAATATTTTCGAGAGACTTGGGTCCTGCGATGAGCCATTCTGTCAACATAATAAACGAGAAGCGCTGAGTGAATATTTTGCAGTAATGATCGCATTTGTTGATTGAGAGGAAATTGCAAAAGATTTTTCTATTTTTTTTTCTTCTAAACACTCTTTGAAAGCTGCTGATCGCACACTCTGCCCGCGTAGTGATTTGAATCAGATCATTGCCTTTAGCATGCTTGACCAACAGCAAGGTCAGCCAATTTTATTACACATGATATGTTACCATGGCGAGTGATTGTTTTGATGAACACATTAAGAATGAAATCTTACATGGTAGCTTAAACTTTACAATTAATGCAGTATATTAGAAAAAAAAATGAAGAAATTGTGTGTCGTTGAATAAAAAATATATTGGTTAGTTAACTGGAAAGCCTATAATGGGAGTTGTCATTAAAGCTTTATTTTTTTTTAATTTGCTTAAACTCGGTCACTAACCATGGGTTGAAACTATGGTCCTTTGTATACTGAAGTCACGGAAATGGCTTGTAATTTATCATCGGTTCCAGAGGCAGAATACCATGAGTCACTATGTTGCATTGCAGACTGCGGGACATTAGCATCTGGAATGACAATCAATCATTGATGCTTGACCCAGCAAGGAAATGGAGGGTCTAATATGTGATCTGGGCACATTTCAGTCTTGTAGTCAGCCTAATCTGTTTTAAATTCCACAGTTACTGATCCTATGGGTTCAGCACTCAGGTCAGCATGAAGGTTTACGTTTGAAAAACATCAGATTTGAATACTGCTTCTCTCTTTCATATTGTGGCGACGGCTCCCCGAAGAGGCATGAGGTGGAGACATCTCGATTTAACTACAAGGCGCTTTACTCAAGGCAACCACACAAAGCAGCATTAAACATAAACACCAACTCCACATGACAACACAAACCTGGGGGTTAGCCTTGCCAGCCCCCATACACAAAGGCATGGTGAGACATAAACATTACCCAAAATCCCACAGTCCAACATGGCACCAACCCGTGCCACTACAATATGCTCTTACAATACCAATTACTGAACGCCCAGAAGCAGATGACGATAAGATGTGTTTTGGTTGTAATTTGCATTTTACAGTTAAGTCAGTGTAACGTACTGTCCCTCTGGCAGGAAAACACGTAGCAAATTTTGGTCCTCATCTGCATGTTAAAATTGTTCTCTGTGTTGGGCTTCAGAGAGCTCAGTCGTTTTCAGAGTTTGCTGCGGTGAAGAACAAGATTAATTATACCATTTCCATCCGTAGCCCAGGAGGGATGCCATAGTGGAAGTAGTTAAGAGGATAGGCTACGTTTATGCATATATATTAAATGACTGTATGCAGGTGTCCACCACCATGTGCTCTGTGCTGCTGGAGATAGGCTCCGTGCCCCCCATGACCCTGCCCGAGATAAGGGGTAAGCCGAAGGATGGATCGACAGATGGATTACTTTGTGAGAACTCAACTTGCTCTCATTGTGCAAACATCTTTCTTAAATCTGCAACTTAAATTGGAGATAATAATAATCGTTATTATTATCATCCAAATAATCATTCTAGAAGGAATTTGGTTTTTGAAGAACTATAGTTTTGCTTGTTGGCTAGATCCATAAACTCTATTGATGTTGTTTAGTTCATTTTCTCCCTTTTATTCCTTGTCCCTGGTGTGGTTTGCATATCCCTCCCACCAGGATTTAATTAACGCGGCAAGTGACCAGTGACTCTCCGGCAGTGAAAACTTACAAGCTTGCAGATTTACCTGGGAACACAATGTATATGCAATACACAATATATAGACAACTTAGATATATACGTGTATCTGCCAAACATTTCAAAGCTCAGATATATCTTTTTTTTGCTTTAACTTTTAAAATTATAATCAGCTATTTTCAGTAAATGTTACAGCTCTAAAAGGTAATTTAAACTTTTTTGAATGTCATTAGTATCAATTAAGTGTGCCTTTTTGTGTCATATTTTGCATTGGCTTGTGTGTCTCTGCCGCCTCAGCATTCGTGGCTATGAATACTGAACACGCAGCAAGCGTGTCCACAAGATTTCTGGATGCCTGCCAGAGAGAAACAACACAGCAGACAACAGAAAATGTGCCTGCAGCATTTTGGTGTTTTGCCCAGGCACATACACATAGCAGCAACATGGCAATCGCTGTGCTCCTGTTTACAGGAACTCCAGACACAGACTAGTACAAATGTAATAAAAGGTGGGATGCAGAGCAGCGGCCTACAGACTATGGTCAATGCTTCGGTGTCAGATTGTGCTGCAATCCAGCTGTGCTGAGCTCTATGAATTGCTAGTGCTTGCTTTTGGTCACCAAGGTGCCCCAGTATAGATTTAAAGCATGAATGATTAATACTGGAAGATCACCCTGTACCCACTTAGGATGCTATGTGATTCTTATTCCCAAGTCTACTGTTGGGACATGAATGTACCTGTTTGGAGGCCTGCTTAGTCAGACCAATCATTCGCAGTCTGGCTGGTCCACATTATATGGCCACTTTGCTGCATAAAACCTAATGCGAAAATGAAGACGCAACTTCGCTTTATTTCTAATGCCAGCAGAACATCGTCAGGGTGATTGAAGTGCGGATACCTCCTCAGTAATTGCAGCAGGGACTGTGTGATACAGGCAAAATAGTCTTCCTTTCATGAAGATGCTTATCTGGAAGACAAATGAAATGGAACTGCAGATATAAGGAGTGAACTCAAAATATAGTTTTGTTCATTAGGAAGAGAGTTTGGATACTTTAGCTGCTATAAATTCCATAGCTATTACAAAAAAAAACAGCAGCAATAATAAGACTAATAGCAATGGCATTATAGGGGTTGTAGTAGAAGTTAAACATCATTCAGTGTTAATTATCGCTGCAAAATATCATTGTTAATAAATATGCCAATGAATAGGTATTGTATTTCTCTGTTATTTTACATACATAAATTGGCTGGTAGGCATGTTTTCAGTGTCTTTGCTATTATTTATAAAGAATCAACTTGTTTTTATGAGTTGCAATTTGAAATCACAAATTATATAAAAATAAAAGGAAGTGGCCAAATTGTTTTTGATAAAAAAAAATATGAATGTGAATTTCTGGTAACGTAAAAATAGTCTTCCTTCTGCTTCCTAGTGTCTATAAACGTGTTCAGAATTTACTTGAGGCTAGCAACTCGATGCCACATAACTGACAACTCTTTTTGCTATCTTTAAATACATTAATTTCTTTTATTGTGCAAGTCACAAAATGCACTGTTGTACCATGAACTGGTGCATTCTGCAAACCGTATGGCCATTTTGATATTTTCCATATCTTGAGTAGCTTATTCATGCAAATTAAAGACAGAAACTTTCAGATTTAAACAGTGGCTTCTTTGACGTTGCATAGAAAGAGAGATTTCAGAGTGTCCATTATGACTTTAAGTATAATTAAATTTTAGCTGAGAGTAGCTCACCCAGGATAAGGTAAGCTCCTCTATTCTCCACCTAAGAAACTGGCTGCACGAATGACAGACAGAAATGTACATCTAAAGTCTACAGCTGTCATCTTCTGGATCCGACAATTTTGCTGTTGCTAAATCCACTGTCCAGTAAACATTTCTGCACACATTACAGAATCTGGCAAAGAAAGTGATGACCACTTTTTAAGGCTCAAACTTAACTGCTTTCTCCACACTGTCCTTTCCCACAGGTACTTTAAAAGGAGTGTTACACACTGATAAAAAGTGTATAACACACCCTTTCAACATGTTTCTTTTCTCCACAAGGTAAACAGTGCACATAATTGGCATTACGGATGCAGGCTAAGCAGGAAGGTTGCAACATGAAGTTGTTTGGAGCACCTCCTGAAATTTAATGCATCATACTGTAACTTCTCAACAAGCAGTTTTATAAAATCATTGGGCTAGGAGAAAAAATTCAAACCAGTTAAGACCAATCTCATTAATGAATAAGCTGAGCTTAACCTCTAAGAACGTACATCTGTGCATGCAAAACTGTGCTTACAAAAAAGAAATCTTTCTTCTTGGTGTAATACAGTCCAAACATTAACATTTTGGAAATAATTGTTCCCCCCAGATAAACACAATGAAATTAGAAATAACTCACTGTATAGGGAAATAAGCATTTGTGTATGAGAATTACCTGGACATTTTAATTCATAACCAATTTTCTCACTATAATTGAATTCCCTAAGAACACAATCACTGATACATTCAATTTGTTTTTTGTTCTAATATTTGCATGAGCCTTTCCAAGCATTATACTCAGTTTCCAGGCATCTCCATATACATTAAATAACCCAATAATTTCAGTAGCTTTTTCTCCCCAAATAGATCTGGCTTTTCTTTAATCCTGACCGATAAGCAAGATATACCATACAATTACCTACATATCAGTTTCTTAATCAAAACAAAAAATAATTAAGAAAACAGTTTTAATGTTTCATTAGCGGAGTAGTTAAATAATGCCTATGATGAGTCAAATCACCCATTTTTTTTTTGTGTGGTCTTAATTATTAGCTAAAGAAAAGGGTACCTTGGGTGCTGCTGGGATAACTTGCATTCTCTTCCTTAAAACAAGCAAAGTGTAATTAATTACCTGATTTTTTTTTTTTTTTAAACACATGACAAAACCTATCATGCCTGGTGTCTTTAACAGCTGGCAGCTGTGCAGTGAAATGGGGATAGATTTATGCATATTTTCATACATACGGGTGGTGTCTCCTCAGTAGCAGGAGCTGAATCCATATACACAGGTGGCCTATTCATATGCATGAGTGGATTTTCATATATATAGAGGGAGTCTATCAATATGCAGCGGGAGATCTTTATATATCCAGGTGTTTTTTTTAACATATATAAGGCATTTCGTCCATCTGGTGGGTTTATTCACTTGAATAAGGGGATCTTTATATTTGCAGGTGATTTATTTACATATATACACAGGTGGTTTATTTATCTGCACAGGTGGTATTTTTATATATTCAGATGGTTAATTTATAAATACAGGTGGTATCTTTGCATCTGCAGGTGCTTTATTTATATATACAGGTGATATCTTCAAATCTGCAGGCGGTTTATTCACATGCACAGGTGGTTTATTTATCTGCACAGGTGGTATTTTTATATATTCAGATGGTTAATTTATAAATACAGGTGGTATCT
>JAACJT020000095.1:3632945-3676971 GCA_009936485.2 Gymnarchus niloticus | reverse complement strand
GCGTTTTTTCTTGTTTTCCCACGCCTTTGACCCTTCCCACCACCTTTTCTACGGGGAAACCCCATCTCCCCCGTTCCCCACTCCCCACCCCCCCCCCCCCCCCCCCACACACACACACACACACACATACTGTGAGCAATATAGAGATACTAGTTCACCAAAACACGTGTCTTTAAACTGCAGGAGGATATTAGACTACTGGAAAGCTGAAACAGGAAAATGCAAATGTAGTCAAAATATTATAGAACTTTAATTAACACTATTAGGAAGCAAAGATGGCATCCACTAGCTTCCTGTTTCTTTGAACATAAATTTGAACCTAAGCATACATGCATTGACAGATGATTCGCCAAGGAAATGATCCAAAAATGTACATAACAATCTACAAATAATCAGGTAAATAAGTTCTGACCAGATGCTCAAAATGTCCTGACCTCAATAATATCAAAAATCTATTGTTTGAAGTTAAGAAATCAGAAGTCTTATACGGCTGACAAGAATTTTTATGGGGGGACATTTGAAAACGGTCAGGAAATCAAGGCAACAAACAAACTCCAAAGGAAGTCACTTCTCGGCATGATAGAAGTGAAAACTGAATCCACCTAGGATGACTTGCAGGTATGTGAACAATTTGCCCGTTGTAAATCTCACATCATTTTACAGAGGATAATGCATGTGAGTGCACAGGAAAATTTAAATAAAACGTTTTACCACATGTATCTTCTTTTTTTTTTTTCCCCTGCTGGAAGTTTCAGATATGATTAATAAGTGAATAAATATGGAGGGCAATGTGAATTTAACATTTTCACACTTTAATGCAGTAGCATAGCAGGAGACAAAATAGCATAACCTTGTAAATACATATTCCAACACCCACATTTAGGCTCTAACCACCTCTAAAATCAATGTAGTCTTCAGTTGACCTTGTGTACCTCTGCTAAAAGATATATATGTCTGCAAGGTTGAATAGGACGGGTAATGTTAAATTATACAAGTCCTGCCTATGTTTTATTTTGGTTTTTGCCTTCATTACTGGGATTCAATCCCTTGTGTTCTTTTTTTGTGTCTTCATTCATTTCGGATTTTGTAAGCCGCCCTAACCAGAGACAGAAGAGCTTAGTGTCGGAAATTATGCAGGAATTGCAAATGTTACCAAAGTAACAAAAAAAAAAAATGTGGAACGCACAAGAAAAGTACCTTTTTTTTTAATGTGCAGAGTTACTTGTCAGGAGAGAACAGTGCAGATCTTTCACAGCTGGGAGCTGTTTAGTGAAATTGTATGATTCAGGAAACATCAGACGGCACCATTCTGTGGAAATGTTGGACCTGTATGAGATTTGGATACAATTGCACTTTTTGAATCGATTAGTACACCATTTTTGGTGCCCTGGTTGCTTTGCCGTCTTGTGTGCCGCAGCAGAACGGTGGGTACTTGGCACAATACATCCATCCATCCATTTTCCATACCCCTATGTTCAGTGTGAGTCCTGGTGAGTCGGGAGCCGTTCCCAGGCGGCACAGGGTATGAGACAGGTAAACACCATAGATGGGGTCATCACTTGATGACAGCCTACATGCAGAAGGGCCAGTTTTACAGTCGCTAATTCAGTACTGAAGAAGGGAGGCTATAATGCTAAGCACTTAGCCACCGTGCCTCCGGCATACTGTAATACATCAAAGTGGAAATCTTCAGTTTGGCACTAATCTGGACAAAGCACACAAACATGCATAAACCGCAGTGCAAATGCATCTATCCATTTTCCATAGCCTCTTATCCACTTAGGAGCAGGATGACAGGGGTCTATCCTGGAAAGTGCATGCCCAGAATGGAATGCCACCTCTTTACACAGTACTCATGTGAGGTACCTCAGTCTGAAATGCCACCCCTTGGTACAGTGCTCGCACGAAGCATCTCCGTTTCACCGCTTCAAACAAACTGTGCGTCATTAGGCGGTGGGAGCAAACAGGAGTGCTGGGGAGGAAACTTATGCAAGGACTCCGCGAGTATTGAGCGGGGGCCGAGTGTAGAGCAGTGATCGGATTCAAACCAGCAAACGAGGGCATGAGAAGCGACAACGTGGGCTGCTGAGCAACCTCGCTCCGCAGGCGAAAACGATACAGATATTGTTTGAATCGAAAAAGAAGCATAAATCTTTGTTTTGAAGTTTGAGCTGTGCAAAGCCCTCGAATAACATCTGTGAAGGAGGCAAAAGAAACCCTGGTAGACCAGACCACTAACTAGAAAGCGTTGAAAGGAAACTAGTTCTTGTTTTGCCTTGGCAATACATTCACCATCACGCAAGCACATAAGTGGAACCAAGACCCCTGTGACCTGTCCATTTCTCTGCAGAACATCTTTTTTTTTTCCATTTCTTTTTCTGTTCAAGGCCTCCATTTTCAACAAAACAACCCAGCGATGGGAACTGCAGGTGAACTGCTGTTTCAGTTTGATAAACCTCTCCCTCACCCTCATCCCCACATGCGACTCTACCGCTCATGTCGATTTAACTTCCTGTAACGGAAATTACAGGACAGAAATGTACCTTCCTGTAAAAAGGAAGGTAATTTATTACATTTCATGGCTTAAAACAAATTGTGTTTGTCAGCTGCGTTTGGAATGGTAGACTTCCTTGCAAAATTCACACATGGAAATGTTCTGCTGGTGATATCCATGTTGTGGAAAATCAGTTTTTAAGATTATTGCTCATGAAGGCAGTTTCCTTCACTTTTTTGTGAATAGTGAGATTCGTTGGAGAATGAATCTTAAAAAAAAGGCACATTTTAAGTTGTGTATTGAGGCAGGTTGTCCAGCAGGGCTGGAACAGAGGTACCCAAAACAAGCAAGAACCGACAAAGTTGGTTTAATTATTGATAATTAACGTAAATAAACAAAATGTTAAAAGGACATCACTGGAACTACGCAAGTGAGTATATGTGTATGAAACCAAATTATGCTGGTGCATAATGATAAACAGCAATCAACCTCTGGAGCGACATAGAATAATTATTTCAATGACAGAACCCTATTCAATAACTTCTGAGTTACCTACTCAAAAGTCTCTTGCTCCTGGATTGGAGGAGAAGTTGGTCCTTGTGAAAAATCCATGTTTCTTATTGGTTAGTGGGAGTGTAGCTGACTGTCATTAATTAGTTTATTGCATACAGCACGGACATTCCGGACAGGTGGAGCTTGTGAGAAACCAGCTCCACACTGGTGAAGTGCCTCGTAACTCACAAACGATAGGAAGAGGACGTGTGCCGCTCACTGCATGTAATTTTACTTAAATTCAGAAGCCGGAAATAGAGCGATAAAACATTGTCAGCCTGAGGTGGCGCTATTGTCCTTTCTGACTTTGATCTATGAAGCATGCATGAATTATGAATGCAAGCAGCTCTATTTAATGCACTGAAAGCAGTCTAATGTAATATGAAAATTTTATTATTTATATTTCTCAAATTGGCTATATGTTCTGAAAGAAATAGAACATTTTGTCCCTTTACTGGATGAGCAGTTATCAAAGATGGATGGATGGATGGATGGATGGATGGATGGATGGATGGATGGATGGATGGATTGTGGTCACTGATCCCAATTATACAGTTAACTCTACAAATAAATATCTGAACAACACTGACCCATTTCAGTACCTGATATCACAACTAATGCAGGGTGTTACAGGGATCTCATGCCAATTGTAGCAATGTACAATCAAGGGAATCTCAGCCATCTCAGGAGGGGACGTCATGTGACTAATTGCGTTGTGTTGATTGGCTCCACGTGCACCTTAGACTGTCCATTACAGGCAAGTGCTTTCCTCTTTTCGTGTTCCGTTCCAATAGACACACTTTATGACCTCCTAGACACCTGCATCCTCAATGGTAATTTCAGTGATGCCTCACCTAAATTCGTATTCACTCATTCCTTGTTTTCACACTGTTCTGCTATATTTTTTTCCAATTTTGCTTGAGTCTACCCATGCTGCTGTGTTTATTCCATCCTTGCCCCACTTCAGTATCCCCTCAAACCAAAAAAACCCAAATCAACAAACACCTCCCCATCTCACAAGACTGTGTTTGCTGTCTGACCCTGGCTGCTCCAGACCAACCAATGAAAACCAGAGCATTGACATAATAAAACAAAGATTTGGGGAATGTGACTCTGCATGGCAAGAATATACTAATTTCTATTCTGCACTGCAGCTTCCACTTGTTTGGCAACTGTGCCAGACGACAGAGTATAGACTTAAATATGTGTCCAGATGAATTTAATTGACTAAATGTACTCAGAATGCCTGGAAACCATTTAGATCCATCAATAGCAAACTTTCAGAATTCAAAATTCTCAACGGATTATATTACACAGCAGGAAAGCTTTTAAAAATCAATTGGCTCAATAATGACCTATGCTGCAAATGTAAATAGCACGAAGGAGTGCATATGTTATGGGAATGAATTAGTATAACATTTTCTGGGAAAATGCAGCCTTTGAAATTTGACAGACATTTGAAAATCTCTCTATATATATTTTGAAACGATTACAAATAATATCAACAAAATATACACAGGAAGAAATAATGTTTTATCGGATGTTATGAAGAATTATTTTTTAAGAATGAAAAAGACACAGATACATATCAGATGCATTTTGCTTACAAAATAATACGGCAAATTATTGAAACCAAGTGCAATATAGAAGTTTGCAGCAGCTGGTGAGAAACTCAATGTATGATCTGTATTCACTGCATGCCGTTTTGTGTAGTATTTTTGTTTAAGAACTGAATGTCTTTTGTTAGCCAAAAGCATGCGGGGTTGTCAAAAAAATGCTGGACAAGTAAGACGACTGGTCAACGTGGTTGCATCTTACCATCGATCGAGGGTATCTATATCAACTGCTGCCACAATTAAGCACGGGCTGTAATACAGTTTTGCTTGTAGTCACTCCAGAGACATGATGCCTTTCACCATCTGGCAGGCAACGACGTAGCAGAACCCAGACTCGACAACATGAAAAGAACACACTAACTCCACAAATAGAGCTGGGGCGGAAATCAAAATACTGACCCTGCAGGTGTGATGCCACTAAGATATTAGATTCAGCCCACCATCATCATCATCATCATCATCATCATCATCATTCGCTTTTGGCTGCTCCAGTCAGGGGTCGCCACAACGGACTAGCAGTCGCCATCTTGTTATGAAAATCTGTTTTGTTGTCCGCATATTAGATTTGGCAAAAATTTTACACCGGATGCCCTTCCTGATGTAACCCTCCCCATTTATCCGGGCTTGGGACCGGCATGGAGAAACAGCGCATTCCCCAGTGGTTGGGTTAGATTCAGCCCACCATGGCCCCCTTAACAAAACCATAAATGAGTAAAAACTGAAAATTTCTTCACATATTGAGAAAGCAGAGAACATTTGCATACTTTAATCTGGGTCTCTGAAGCAATTCTTTAGTTGTCATATTGCAGCTAACCACCATGGGGTTATGATTATAGCACTGTTTGATTAATGGCCTTCTACACCACAGGTTAGGAGCTCAAGTTCTTTAGCTGTCAAAAACACATTGTCCAAATATCAGGAATATTGCAGATAAAGCAAAATGTCAACAACTGGGGTCCCCTGGCTTTTCGTATCAAATTTGATTGCACCCCCATCACGACACGCCAAATGACCTCAATATCCAAAACACCTTCCAGTCAATAACTAATCATTAACATTGCGGGGTTGCATCATCACCACGTGACCAGCTGACACAGCTTCTACACACTCCTGTAAAGCCCCCTGCTGGCTACAGTATTGAAATAACATCTCTCATGTTGTCAGCGTCAAACAATAAATAGCTGGATGAGCTACCACAGCTCACTTCTGAAATACGGACCCCTAACTCAAAATGTGCCCAGTGCTTATGCAAGTCGATTCAGAATATCATCATTGCTACGTCTTAATTATATATATTTTTTTTCTGTACTGGGCTCTATGGGAATTTTTTAAAACAATAAAATCAGGCTTAGAATAGAGTGCACTGTACCATTATAAAAATATAATTCACACACATTTTCATTAAACCTGAACAAATAACCATGCAAATTGCTATTGGGATCTGCCTGGTTCAGGTAGACTATTAATATGCTCAGCACCTTCTGTGAGGCTGAAGAAGGTCTTGCTCTGGACAGGGAAAAAAGCTAGAAGATAGGGATAACGATCGACAGAGAAAGAGATGTGGGAGGGTACCTAAGCTGGCAGCCGGCACCGGATCAATATCCCGGAAAATGATATGTTTCACAGATCCAACTTGGGAATACCCTCTCACATCTTTTTTTGATTCTTCGCTGGCTCGGTCACTCGAACCTGCCGCCGTTTGTCCGTCCGCCCACCTGCACGCCCGGCCGCCCATCCATCTGTCGGTGTTGCTGTCTATCCAGGCCCGGGTCGTGGAATGGGGGATCCCGGGAGCCTATCCCAGACACCATAGCACAAAGGGCCGGGGTACGCTCCGGATGGGATAGTAGTCCATTGCAGGGCACGTACAAGCACACACTCAAAACGCACAACTATACATTATGGACAATTTAGAGACACCATTTAGTCTCGGTGCATGTCTTTGGACAGCTCTCGGAAACTGGAGTACCTGGAAAATGCATTTAAAAATAGGTCTCCCGGCTGGGTATAGGTGACATAATTCCACTTGTAAATGGAAAAAAAATGACAAAAAGCACCAAGGAAATGCTGTATTTTTATTGGCAGGCTAAAAAGAGTGCAACATGTGTTCACTTTTTCTGCTTTTAAATCCATCTTTACTGATGATATGTTCTTTAGGGGAGATATTCATTTTATATTTTCATATTCCTCTGGACTAATGGCATTAGCAAAATGAGATGTACTTCAGTGTTTATTCACTGTACTCATTTTTAGCATCTCTGTGTCTGACAATATAGAATAAAAGTAAATAAATATGTAAACTAGAAAATGAACAACTAATACGTATTGTTACTCGTTCTCTGTAATAATACCAGAATTAAATTATTTCATTAAACACTTCACTATACAATTTCTGTCAATGGGGAGACTGCTATTAAAACTTTAACCAGTCATTTTTGTAATTTTGACTTTTGATCGAGAGCATAATTTTAAAGTACCGTTTCCCAGCCAAATGCTTAGAGTATTGCAACCAATCACAGTCCAAATCTGATTACTTTCCATTAAAATATGAACTTCTGGATGCTAATTAAAGTACTTGAGGAACACACGTCCCTGTAGACTAGAGAAATAAAACAAAATTTTACTGAACATGTGCCATTCTTGGGTAGGAAATTGAAAATTTGGTTCATTACATTAGCTTGTCACAAACCAACAATAGTACATATTTAAGTTAGGCTGACTCTACTTCACAAAGCTGGCAGTTATTTTTGTCATGTTGCAGATGGTTAATAACAAATATACCAGGAGCCATGTTGAAGAACTGGATTTAGTCTGTTTTACTTTTAAAGCAAACATCTAACTCCAGAGTAGTTGAAACAATAAACTGTGTGTGTTGCATTCTTATACTGGCTAAAGTAAGTTCCCTCAAACATTCACTTGTATTTGTTATGAAATGAAAACCCTTGTGAAAAAATTTGACAAAAAGAAACCAAAAGCAATCTACTGTCCACCAGTTTCACATCCGACACTCTGGCAATGTCCAACATTTCACCAATGTTAAATGCAGCGTTTCAGACAGAAGATTCATTGGCGCAAACCCTGCTCCTGTCACGTTTGCAGAATCCTTTTAAAAAATTGCAAACATTCATTTTTAGTTCATCTGGGTAGTTCATAAAAAACACAAAAACACGTCTACCCAAAGACAAGCAGCTATCGATCTAGTAGAAGCTGAAATTAGAATTTCGCAATGCTCATTGACAGTCAGAGAGAACAACATCTGGTGGCTGAAGAACAATATTATTCTGGGAAGTGCATGAATACCTTCGAATAGACAGAAACTGTGACAGATGACCTGAAATTTATTAGCGAACCTTTTAATATAGAACACGGAACAAAACATGTCAAAGGGCATTAGCTCTGTATTGTGCAATCGTCAGAGAAGAAGCTAAAGTTTCACAGGCGCTACAAAGACTGAAACAAGGAAAAAGCCATGGTGAAAACAGCTAACGTCTGTTCAAGAGAATGAACAATAGAAGACGACTGAGCTCAAGATAAGTTGATAAAGAGTCTGCTTTCTTTACAGTGGACAAGCGTTTTGAGATGGTGGCAGAAGCAATGCCTTCCTTATCAGGTTCGTGGTGGAGTGGCAGGAAGGGCTGGAGTGCGTATGGTGTCATTGCCATGTGGGTGTTTAGGAGTGCACATTAGATTGACAACCTGCACATTACAAGGCCGGGGAGAAAATGCACGCAAACATTCGGCTAATGAGAAGTTTGCAGACTTATCGTACATCCAGACTTGTATTAGGCACCATTAATTTTATCCTGCTGCATGGACAGGTGAGAATCATTTCACGAGAAGCTTCTCTACAAAGATCTGCTGATGGTTTGGTGAATGAGTGAAAGGCTTAATAGGTGATTAAGAATAAATGTATTTTATTCAATAAAATACTCAATTTAAAATTCCTAGCTGTTTTTTTTTTTTACTTGAAAACTATTTCAAGTAATTTTGGACTGACAGGTCATTGACTACCCTGAGGTTCAATTTTGCTAGGCTTACTTTCAGAGCTGGTGTCACTTTGCCCATTAGAGCTAGCCTTGTGCAAACCGTATCTTAATTACAGATCCCTCCCTGACCTGAGCTGTCACAGGGCCTATGGAGAGCAGGAGAGAGAATTAAAGTGACATGATTTCTTTACAGCTTCGCCTTTAACCTAATACCAGAGTCACCCTGCTCATGTGGCCTGTCTCCAATTATAACATGCATTGGTGGTCCTTTAGCTAAGTTCCTATTGAGTAGTAATCACAGGCAGCATGTGGGCCAGAAAGCTAGCCATGGAGACTTCTTCATGCAAAGAATGTAGCTTTGTACTTTATCTACATTTGTTTCCCACCAATGGTTATGAAACAAGATACAACATACAAACGCTCTGACTTTTCAATGGCCAGTCATCACTGATCTCTGATTAATAACAAACCACCTGGGACCCCCCCAAACATACACACACAACATCACCACCACAACCCCCCATAATCTCCAATCCGATTATTTTTGTAAGATTATTTTATCAGAAATTGTTTAATTTACTCAGCTATATCTTCCCCTTCCAGTTCAGTTCAGAATATTGTTCAGAATCCCGATTGAAATTCATGCATCACCTTACCAAGATGAGCTTACAGAATGTTGACTGAATAACACGAAAAGGGAAAAACAGGAATTAGAAAGACGGAAGCCAATCTATTGTATTGAAAAGCGATATGGCAGGTTCGGTAAACTGCTGAAGCAGAAAGCTGCATCTCTTCAGTGCCTAATTAATTCCCTGGAATTCCACCTTTAGGTGAACCCAGTGCTTGTACTTTTTTCAGCTGCTGTTTGCTTCATAATATTGTGAGTAGTGACAGTACTCACAATATCCAGCAATACCCTTTAACACAGCGAGGTGAACTGATGTTGAAAGGCTGTGCTTCAACGTTCTGAACTGGGGCAGAACAATCTGCTTCCTAATCCTTATATCATGTCGTGGGTCGCTTACACCATTTCAGTTTTTAACCCAACAGAGTTTCAAGCTAATCTCCAGGTATACAATGACACAGGAACTTGGCAGTGAGAAACAGGTTAATTTTCAAAAGGTCAGAGATGAAATGGACTAA
The DNA here is from genome assembly GCA_009936485.2 of Gymnarchus niloticus. Classification (NCBI taxonomy): domain Eukaryota; kingdom Metazoa; phylum Chordata; class Actinopteri; order Osteoglossiformes; family Gymnarchidae; genus Gymnarchus; species Gymnarchus niloticus. The sequence goes on along the minus strand of JAACJT020000095.1, from coordinate 3,667,180 downwards.
CTGGAGGGTGACGGGTGAGAAATAAAAAAATAAATGTGTCAGTGTATTGAAGCTAAAAAAGAGGAAAGGATTGCAGGGGAGGAGATTACAGGTTATGGATGACAATCAATGTGTATCTGGGTTACTGGGGGCATAGCAAAACAAACCACAGGAATTTATTCATATGGTGGTAAATGAGATGCAGGTGGAACTACTCAGTACAGATTATCCCCATCAGTTGGGGGGCCGTGCCCTATCCAACTCAGGGTCATTAACACAGCTGTGGTGTTAGGACTCTGGAGGATTCATGCAAACTTAGTATGCATATTTTGAAATGCATCTTTTAATGTATGCAGGACTTTTCAAGTGTGCAAAATAGGCATGTGTGCTTAAGGCATCTTACTGAACTTTTTTGTCTTTGAGTAACTCAGCTTATCCGTTTTCTACCTGCTTATTCGCTACAGTCTCGCGATGAGCTCGGAGTGTATGACAGGAAGGGTGCATGGCATGGGGTGGAAGACACCCTAGCCAGGATTCCAGTCCTACACAAGGCACATGCACCCACAGAAACACACGACGCGAACCTTAATTTTGTGTTTTTGGATTATGGGAGGTGACCCATGCAGAGAACGTGCTAACTTGACTAACATACAGTACTGGGCAAAAGTCTTGAGCCACCCCTCATTTCTTCATATTTTGGTAGGAAAATGGTACAATAAGTACAGTGAAGGTCCTGACTCAAGCACAGAACCCAGAGTGAGAAAGAAGGAGAGGAAAAAGAGAGATAGAAACCTTCCCGGAAGTACCCGGATTGCCGACATTTCGAAGTTACCGCGTTTTTCCTACCGACAGTCCCCCCATGTGAGCTAAAAAAAACAAAACCCTGCCATAATTCACCCGCCAAGTTTAACCACATACTGCAAGTTCGGAGTTCTCCTTTACAAATGTAATTAGGATAGCTTAGCTTCTGTGGTGTAATATGTTTAGTTATTCTCGTTACTGGCACGTTTACTTGTGAGAAGTGTAGACTAGTCGCTAGAATGATGGAGACGATTGACGAGTTAGAGGGACGTATCCGGACGTTACATGAGATTCGGGAAAGCGAGAGCTTCATAGATTCAGTATTAGCGGCTTCGGATCCGTCCGTGGTAGGTAGCCTATCTCCACCAGCTCCGGCATTAGAGCCTTCACAGTAAGCCGAATGAGTGACTCGGCCGCGTAGTCACAAACTAAAGCCAAACCCTCATCGGCACCATTCGCCCGTTTACGTTTCCAACAGGTTCTCCTCCCTCAGTGAAGCAACCACTGCGTCTCCTGTTAAAAATGTTCTGGTAGTTGATGACTGTATTTTACGAAACGTGAATATAGCGACGCCTACGACCATAGTCGATTGTTTTCCGAGGGCTAGAGCGACCGACATCACTGCAAATTTAAAAGTGTTGGCTAGTAGTAAACACAAGTTTTCTCATATCGTTGTTCACGTCGGCACTAATGATGTTCGGTTGAGGCAATCGGAGATCACGAAGATGAATTTCATTGAGGTGTGAAGCAGTAACGTATTCTGGCGCCATTCCCCCTAGACGCTTCGATGAAATCTACAGCAGATTATCGTCGCTGCATCATCGGCTGTCGGAATGGTGCCCAATAAATGATGTGGGTTTTACAGATAACTGTCGGACTTTATCGGGCAAGCCTGGACATTTGAAGACAGACGGAATTCACCCTACGTAGCCAGGTGCAGCTCTCTTGTCGAAAAACATAGCTAATAGTTTTAATGGAAAATCCTGACCAACGAAAGCCAAATCCAGGCTGCAGACTCTTCTTAACCGACCGTCTGCTAACTGCTTAGAGTTGTCACCTGAGGTTCATAATATTGAGGCTGTGTCTGTTTTCCGCACTTTTAATCGTAGAGGACTATTCCACAACAACACCTGCTTTAATAACCTGATAAATATCAAGTTAGATCCATTGTCACAAAGTATCTGTGAGGTCAGGCTGAAGTTGGGGCTCTGGAATGTGAGATCTTTGACCCCCAAGGCATTGCTTATAAACGATATCATAACCAAATGAAGTCTTAGTATGCTCTGCTTGACGGAAACTTGGCTTACACAAGGTGATTACGTGGCGCTAAATGAGTGTGCCCTTCCTGGGTACACCTACAGACACAACCCTCGTCCTAATCGGTGAGGTGGTGGTGTTGCTGCTATATTTAAGTCTAGTCTCGCTGTTTCTGAGAAGCTGTGTTACAAATTTAGCACATTTGAAATCCTGGTCCTTACTGTCAGCTCGTGCTCATAACTCCCCACCATCATTTACCCTTGTCATTTATAGACCATCTGGGCCATATAGCAGTTTATTCAAGAGTTTTCTGACTTCCTGTCTGATCTAGCTGTTACTACTGACAAAGCTGTAATTGTTGGGGATTTTAATATCCATGTGGAAAATGACTCGACTGTTGTGCAGAGTGTAGTAGGGCCTACTCACTCAGGTAACCACACCTTAGGCTTGATTCTCAGCCACAGTATCCCTGTGGAGTATGTGTCTATCCTCCCTCTAAATCCTCCAGTCTCCAATCACTCTCTACTAACATCTGAATTACTACTGGGATCTGCTACTCTGCCTGTCTCCAAAGCAAGTGTTAGTTGCCGTATTACTCCTTCAGCTGCAGCTACTATCTTTAACAGGCTTCCCCCGGCGTTCTCCCAGACTGGTAAGCCCACAAATGAATCTGAACTTGAACAGATATCGATAAATATTGATCACTCACTTCGCAGCAGTCTTGACTTGGTTGCTCCTCTTAGGAAGAAAATGCTTAAAGATAAGAAATGTGCACCTTGGTATACTGACCATACCTGTGAACTTAAAAACACTTCAAGAAAATTGGAGCAAAAATTAAAACTGGAGGTTTTCAAAATAGCATGGGAAGAGAGTATTTTTAAGTACAAACAAGCCCTGATCACAGCTAGATCGATATATCTCTCCCAGCTGATAGACAATAACAAAAGTAATGCTAGGTTCCTGTTTGATTCCATGTCTAAACTAGGAATCAATCTGAGGTATACCTACAGATTCCAACTTCTCTCAAAAGCAGTGATTTTTTCGCATTCTTCAATGGTAAAATAACTAATATCAGAAAGATAATGCAAAGTATTAGTATTGCCACATTGCTGCCAGAATCCACTCGGTTCTGCTGTAGTGGATCGAAGTAATGCAGTAACTGATTCTTTTACCTCTACAGGAGAATCTGAACTTTTAAACCTAATATCCTCCTCTAAAACAGCTAGCTGCATGTTGGATTCTGTTCCTACAAGGCTTGTAAAAGAGATTGCTCCATCTATTAGTAAAAACTTACTAAACTTGATTAACTCATCACTAAGTCTTGCTTATGTAAAAGTAGCTGTTGTCAAGCCTGTTCTTAAGAAACCTAAGTTTGGTCCTAGCGACTTAGCAAATTATAGGCCTATCTGAAACCTTCCCCTCTCTAAAATCTTGGAGAAAATAGTAGCAAAACAATTGTACTTGTTCCTACAGAGAAATGGCATAAATGAAATATTTCAATCTGGGTTTAGACAATATCACAGTACTAAAACTGCATTAGTTAGAGTAACAAATGGCCTACTCATGGCCTCAGATTGTGGTTGTCTTTCTTTGCTGGTGCCCTTAGATCTTAGTGCAGCATTTGATACTATTGACTATGACATTATCTTATGGTGCGTTCACACCACGAGCAGTGAGAGCATCAAAGCGACTTTTGTTCCGACCCAACAGTTCCCAAGCATAATGGAGGAGAAACTGATCATAGCCCTAGTGGGCTTACCAGTTATTTATGACGAGTCCCTGTTTGCATACAGGGACATAAATAATAAAATGAGGCATGGACCAAGGTGTCTGAAACTATTAGTGTTCCGGGGGGGTTTGTGAAGTGCATAATATATTTTTGTGAAAAAAGGAAGGAAATCACATACTAACTGTGGTGCCATAGCATGCAAAACAGTGTGAATTGTCGGTGACGTCTGACGTCTTCGCCGCTGGTAAATCAGTGCTGCATTTAAGCAACTGCCTCACAATTATCCATAGTGAGAAGATAAATTTGAAAAGAAGCGCAACACAATTTATAGGCAACATTTTCCCTCCAGAATGCTTGATTTTAAGCAGGAATGCAATTAACTGGCTCACAACAATACCAATTTGACAAATTATACACTATAGGCAGTCGGCACAAAGATAAGATACACATTTGTTTGCTTTCCGGCTCCTTTAAAAATCTTGCAAGACCTAGCGTTCTGGACAACCTTGTCCCCGCCTACTCCAGCTACGTCAGAGAGCATCCACAGCATTCGCTAGTGTCGCGGGCAGGGCGGCCAGAGCGAACGCTTGACTCCCTCCCCGCTTGTGGTGTGAACATACCATTAGACAGACTAGCATCTCTAATTGGCATTACAGGGCAGGCTCTGTCCTGGCTACAGTGCTATCTCATTGACCGCTACCAGTTTGCTCATGTCAACAATGAATACTCTGATTACGCTAGAGTTAGATATGGTGTTCAACAAGGATCTGTGTTGGGCCTGCTGCTGTTCACCGTGTATATGCTGCCACTTGATGACATAATTAGAAAATATGGTATTGATTTCCACTCCTATGCTGATGATACACAACTACACATATCAGTTGAACCTTGTGAATTGCCTCATCTGTCAAAGATTGAGGATTGTCTATTACATATTAGGAGCTGAATGGCCAGAAATTTCTTGCTCCTAAATCAAGATAAAACTGAAGTAATTCTGCTTGGTCCTAGAGTGCTTTGAGAGCAGATTGATGTAAAACTTAATGGATGCTCACTCAAACCAAGCACATTGGTTAGAAATCTGGGTGTCTTAGTTGACTCAGACCTGTCCTTTAATGCTCGCATCACCAATATCACTAAAAGTTTTTTTTTTTTTTTTTCCCATCTGAGTAATATAGCCAAGGTTTGGAAAATGTTGTCCTTTAATGATGCTGAGAAGCTAACTCATGCTTTTATGAGCTCCAGTTTGGATTATTGTAATGCTCGATTTTCTGGAAGTAACTCAGGGATGTTACACAAGACTCCAGCTAGTGCAAAATGCTGCAGCAAGAGTGCTAACTGGAACTCGGAAGTTTGATCATATTAGTCCTGTATTGTTATCTTTACATTGGCTTTCTGTTAAGGCTCGCACTGACTTTAAAGTACTATTGCTTACCTATAAGTCCTTGCATGGTTTGGCTCCAGAATACTTGTGTGTTTTTTTTGGTTCCTTATTCCCCCCTTGCTTCCCTCTCAGGGGGTAGGTTATTTATTAGTTTCAGGAGTGAAAAAAGTGACGTTGGGCTGCAGAGCATTCTCCTACAGAGCTCCACAGCTGTAGAATGGTCTTCCAGCAGCAGTGTGTGAATCTGGCTCACTCTCTATCTTTAACTCTAGGCTTAAAACGCACTTCATTAGTCTAGCTTACAGAGACCTTTGGTAGCTACTCACTCCCCATCTATAGGCTATAGGCTGAGGTGTAGAGCTGGGTGGGGATCAGTGCCATTGACTTTGGATGAACTGTCCTGTCAGTGCTATCACTCCTGCTTTGCATGTTGTGTGTTGGAGTGCTGGCGTTCAAGGATTCCTTATGTCTGTGTCCCCATTGGTCTCTCCCTCATAGTTATGCTGCCATATATAGTTATGCCTGGGCTCTTGCTGTTTTGTTTGCTATTTTATTTCCCATTATTCTGCCACCTTAAATTGCTACTCTGCTCATACACATTTTCTTTCCCCCGCACCCCCCTTTTTGGGGTGCTTCCCTCGGAGGTTCGGATTCAAAAGATCCTTGTATTGTGTGCTGGCCTACCACACCCTCCCTTCACTTCAGCTGTCCACACTGACCAGCTTGCTGCCTTCTGAGCCACGTAACCTGCTCCGATAACTGGACTGCAACCTCCAATACCCTGTTGTCCTCCTGACTGTTACAGGATTTGTTCTTATTTGTATCGATTGTTTTTATTTGTATTAATTAATTTGGCCTGCCTGGTGCTGAAGATGGGCTTCCCTCTTGAGTCTAGTTTCTTCCTTCTGAGGGAGTTTTTCCTTGCCACTGTTGCCTTTGGCTTACTCTCTGGGGACTCTGGGCCCGGGACTATGTAAAGTGCTTTGTGACAGTGCTTCTTGTTAAAGGCGCTATATAAATAAAATTGAATTGAGTTGATGTATTGCAACATCATCTGATCATCTGTGATCATCTGCACCTGTTTCTTCACTGGTTCATGCCTTAAGTTCGATGGCTTTATTATGCTTGAATGATTCATATGTGGGTCACTGTGTGGCTTAACAAACAAAGAACATTCCTCAGAAACTGGTCAGGTACAGAGACTGGACAGAAAATGACAGCCGAAAACACTGAAAGTCCTTCAGGAAGCCTGGAGAACTATTCCTCAAGACTATTTTAAAAAATGTAAGTCTTTGGAAGGAACATATGAAGAAATGAGGGGTGGCTCAAGACTTTTCCACTGTACTGTAGATGGGGTCAGGATTTAAACCCCCAGCCAGCAAGGAGTGAGAGCTTAGTGCCCCCCCAAGCCTCTGACCTTCTCTCAGCTTCCTCCTACAATTTCTTCTTCCTTTCAATAGCTGCATCAGCATATTGTTGACAGACATTCAATAATGACCTCCAATTGATTGACAGTAAATGTTATCTCAGGATCTGCATGGTGATAGTGATGTATAGGAGGAGACGTCAGAGACAGAATACCTGATCTTGCTGATAATCCTGCTGATTTTGACACCATTTTCCTCATTTTGTTCCTCTCAATTCACACCAGCAATCTGCCACAGCTAAGCCTTCTTGAAGTGAATAAAATGGATGAAAACAACTATTCTTAGGAGATGAGACAAGGGCATTGGAATATGGAGACACAAAATGGTCAGCTTGACCACAACAAAGCCAAACCATGCTATCAGCTTCTACTGTCATTAAAATAATACAATGGGCTGCAAAATTTGCAGCCAATTGAATTTATGACATATGGTTAAAATTTTAAGTCTTCCTCCCTCAAGTAATAGAGAATATTGCATTGGGTATGATCTACAAAAAAGCCGGAGTGTTTCAGAGAGCAGAAAATCACTAGATTAAACTGACTAACACAAACAGATGTCTTTCTTTTAGCTGAACGTTAAAAGTTTAAAGAAATTTATATAAAATTCAAAAAGTGGGAGGGCATTGCAATCAGAACCATCGATAAAACCTCGTGAAATCATTTCAATAGGTTGATCTGGTTCGATAACTGCAATACCAGACTTGCTCACCATGAAAAAGATTCAATCACTGCACGGTAAAATAAATACTAAATGGGTGGAACTTCAGTCTCTCATGTATAATCTGTGGCAGTGGGTAACCAAGCTAGATTCTGGTTCTGCGTGGGAGGTGCACGCAATATGAAATGTGACAATGCATGGAATTTGCAAACCTACACAAGAAAAGCATGCAGAGGTTGCTGGTCACAGCATAACACGTGACAACATTTTTCCATGTCCTGCCAGCTTGGAGATAAGCTTCAACAGAGGGAGGCGACTACGCTGGGAACAGTGGGGCAAAATAAGGTTGAGCTCCCTAATGAGCTTCAGAAGATGAGAGTCAGATCATTGAGTTCCTTTTTTTTTCCCTACGGCTCTCTCTGAAATTCACACTGTTACATCATAATCCACAAAGTATGAGGACAAGACAAGATAAGGGGCCACAAATCATCCACCAGAGGGCTTGATAACCTTGTAAGGTGACAGAAATGTACAACTGTCACACAGTACTAGCTGCCAGCACGTAGTAGCAGGCCGTGGGCCTCTGGTGATTTTCCGACAACGACATCAAATCGTCTGCATGCGCTGACTGAAATGGACCGGTAGTGCACTGATGAACAACGTGGTGCCAATGGATGTTTCTTGAGGAACCTGGCAAGGCCCTTTTCAATCCCACGATCCATCTGTTCTGCCCGTCAAGAGGAGTGAAATGTGTAAACGTGGAAATACGAGGAAGAGAGGGAATCAAGTATCCAGGATACTTATTGACAAATCGTTGTGGTACACATATAAAATGCAATTAAATCTAAAATAGTTTAATCAAAAATATCATTTTTAATTATAGTTAAATATCCATACATCCATCCATTCATCTTCCAACTGTACCATACAGTATAGGATACAAATCAGGATTGAGTACACCCTGGATAGGATGCCGGTCTATCACCAGACATACACGCACATCCACTCATACACTACACTAAAGGGCAATTTAGAGATGCCTAAATGCATGCCTGGCTTTGACAGTGGGGGGAAACCCATGTGACAGTAAGAATATGCAAACTCCACTCTCAGAGAGCGGCAACAGGAATGGAATCCTCATCTCTGGAGGTGCGAGGCTGTTTCCATTTGTGAAATAGATCTGAAATAAAAGATTTTTGCATATATTTTTTTTTTTTTTTACATTCTGAGACAACATTGGGTATTTTGAGCACATTTAAATAATGCTGCTGAATTTGACAAAATGTTTGTGAACATGGAATAATGCAGTTTTAGTCACAGCCAGAGAGGATCATTATATATATATATATATATATATATATATATAGGGTGTAAAATATAAATGGCAGTAAAAGAAATACCTGGTAGGCAATTACGAGTATCACTTATTAATCTCTGGAAAATTAAGTATTAAATTTACTATGTCAGTTACTCTTAAACGGCAGGTTCTGAATTTAAATGTGACTGTGGGTGAGCCTTTCAGTGAAGATTGTGAAAGAGCACTGTCATGTTAGGAGCGTTGTTTTTAAAAGCCAGTTCTCAGAGGAAGCCGTGATGTTTAATTGCCCTCTAGCATGTTTGTATGCTTTAAGATAATAGGGAAAAACAGGGCTAATTAAATGACGGGTCTTTGTTTAAGAGATACTTCTGACAATGTCAATACCCCAAAGGTTTAAGGCCAAATGAAACGAAAGCAGATTTATAAATGAGAAAATTATCAGTTCATTATTTTATCATTACTTATACACTTATTGGATGTATGTGTTCTAGTTAGAAATATGCTAATTTTGCGCGAGTTCTAATAAATGACATTTCAGCATATTTAACGGTGGCTGGCAGTGTCGTGCTGTCCCCAACCATCTGAGGCACAAACCTGTGCCTCCCCTCAATCTGAAATGTCAGTCGAAGCAGTTCTAAGGGCTCACGTTAATTCACGTTAATTAAATGTAGTCGTTATTGTCATCAGCTGTCAGTCCGGCATGAAGTTTTTAATAACTAAAGTGCTGATAATGCATTACAGTTACTTTAGGCTCTGTGATTAGCCCCGTACCTGTAAGTCATTCAGTATTCTCGTACATTCTATGCTTTCCTTCCTGTTCATCGGTATTCATATACACGCCCGCCATCATCTCGCCAGCCGATGCTGCTCCAGACGCAGAAGGCCAGAGGGTGACTTTAGGGGTTGCTGCCCTGGCCCCTCGGCCCTCCAAACGACGCCAACATCTGCTCAAAGTCCAACACCAATGGAGTCTGCTTAATTACCCTCTTTGATATGACAGAGCGCGCCACGTCGATTCCAAAGTTAAATGGCCGAGGGAGCGTCCAGACAACCGGCAGATGTGCACACGTCGTAGGGGGATTAACGACTTCTGCTGGTTAACAGGTAAAAAATATTCAGTAGGGCACCTCAATATAAGCGCATATCGGTCGAATGACCATTAGAAGAATCGCGTTGTACATGCGGTGAAATCAGCTGTCCCCAAAACTCCATCAGGATACCACAACTGTGCCGGGTTGTTTACAATGGCTGTCCGCTTATTTCATATTGCGGCCAGATTTTCTTTCAGCACTTTGTCTGGTAGCCTATGAGAGGCCATGTTTAATCCCCCGTTGTTTGTTATGCCACTAAGCAGCAGTAGTTCTTGACCCTCCTGTCTGTAAAATCAGGACTACCGTTGTTAGCAGCGGTACAGTAAAGGGAAGGTCAAATAAATGGCAATGTCAGGGGAGAAAAATGCAAGGCGCAAATCGTTCTGACACTCGTTCTCTTAATGTAAACTGCAAGAGAATGCAGAAGAGGTCAAATAATGACTGTGAATGATAATTTGGCTTAAGGTCGACGTAGTTGATTGTAACTATGGACTGACAAAAATCTTTAGCAGTCTCCGCCGTGTTGGCTGGTGTGGCAGTATGCAAATATATTAATCTGTATTGAAAATTTACTAAGTAGTCCTCAGTTCTAGGATTCCTTGCTCTGATAAGAGAAGCAATTAAATGCCAAAACCAACAAACAAGATGTCACTCTCTGATACCAAAGAGCTTTCGTCAGTTTGCAGTCATGCGTTAAATTCGGAAATGGAACAGCACAATACTGTTTATACAGTATGGTTTAATGCGTTTTGTGTTGATGGATTTGTATTGGATTATTTTTAATAGATAAATCTACTCAAAGTTATTCCTGTAATCTGCTATTGTGTACAATAATACATCAGCTAGTTAGAAAATTCCATAAAGGACTGATCATATTCTCTTGACATTTGAATGTTTCTTTTATGTTCGGCCATTTTAGTCTTTAAAATTTCAAGGTTGAATTGGGACAGGGTTACCAGTTGACCCTGTCAAAATAAAAGTGGTAGCACGATTTTTTTCATCATCAGACCATTATACTAGGCTATAGTGTTTTATCCACAGAGGTTTCTTAGTGTGCCTGCATCATTTAATATTGAACCTACAGCTCTATCCCCAGTGATTATTGTGATGTTTGTGATAATGGCCTTCATCATCATGTTTATGAACCAAAGTTCATTAGATATCACCATTCAACGGGTTAGTGGAGTTACAAACCAGTTCAGAGTAATCAAAGTAATCCACCCAGCCATAACAATGACCCTGAACACACACACACCACAATCAAGACTGCAAAAAGTATCATATACTATTGATTCTTTGCACACTTATTACATATCAAGAAATGCCTTTCAAATCAACAAACCAAAGTAAGTCTATGCAATTATATTTGATATTTAGAGGTCTTACACACAAAGTCTTGCGTAGAGATTAATAGGTAGGCTTTATAATTTGCCATGTTGCTTTAATAGCACGATGGGACCTCAAAACAAATACTTGTTCAGTTTTTTTTTACAATGACCCGCTTCATTACAGGATTATGGAAATACATTTTCTGCTTTTCACATGGTGTTAACTGCCATGCATCACAGAAGCGTTGCACAGTCGTTAAAAATTAAAAAAAAAATATATCTTTTCCTGTGCTACAAAGGTGGTGAGAATGCCAATTTGCATTCATCTCAGTCTTCCGTGTCTTCCGCCATTATGATTCCAGAGTTAAAGTGCTGGAGGATGGTGTTTTCCCCAGCCAGCCTGGAAATTAAATCAGTCAGTCGACTTGCCGTAGTTAAACACCAGGCAGATTCAACACGCGAGAAAAACAACATTACTTAATTTTCATAAATTCGTCTTATTGCATTACTATCTTTCAGTGCTGGATTGAGTTGTCTGCTAGAGGGCCCAGCAAAAAAGTATTATTTTGCATGCTGAATGAGAACAAAAAAGGCTAAAATCAGATTCAGCACATTTCCCATTAATCTAAAGTGTTAAAAAAAACTATATTATAATATGTTGTTTTGTCCCTGAAATTGAACTGGTACAATGCTTTTTAAATACTTTTTTCACTGTTTCACTTTAGTCAGTTATAACTCCTTCCATGGTGATAACAAATCTGATAACACATTTTAAACTTCAATGCAATTAGCATAATGAAACTGTAACTCATTTGATTAGCTGAGTCATTTGTGCAGTGTAGCCTAAATAAATGAGGTAACAAATCGGTTAAATATCCATAGTATGCATTGAATGGTATGCCAGCCACTTGGATTCAGCACGTCTTGACGTAATGCAGAAGAAACGGCACGTAAACTGGCCATTAGGAAGACAGCATGTCTGTGTGACGTGGAAACACGGCAGATTAAAAGGTACTGTGTTCTGCTACAAATTAATTTGTGCTAATTTTGACACAACATTCCATTAGTGATTTCATTAGTTTTCTGTATTTTAACTTAAGGAAAGAAATGATAGCAAAAGTTTACCTCTAGCTATAAAAAGGAAGAGATTTTATGATAGATAATTGATAGGTCTTTCTGTAGGGACCTACAAAAATGTTAAACTTGGCAAAACTATGTGTACCAAGGGACGACTCCTAGCTGCTTATAAGGGATGGATTGCCTTGCTATTTCGATAAAAATGTGTTTTCTTCAAAAAAAAAAAACAATCAGTACCCCTTTCTCAATCTTTCCTTTGGTATAACTGTTGGATGGGCCAGTGGTGCTTGCACTTAGTGAATAAATTAATTTAATTGCTAAATAGATTGTATTGGCCTGAGTCAATCACATAGCCCACCATTTCGCATAATTTATGTAAGTAGCAATTTGGTAACCAGCAAACAGCAAGTCTTATTCTTGGGCTTTTGCCAAGAGACATAAAAAGAGATTGGTCATAAAGATAACAATCACATCAGCCTCTATTCACTTCCCCTCGTACGGCCTCCCCAAATGGTCTTGCCTCCTTTGTCTCTCCTCCTGCCTCTACTGGCGTTCTGTGGCATCACCTCTTGATTATCTCAAACTGCCATCGGCCGCACTGTCCTTGTGAGGCTCGCAACGACATCTGCGTCCCTGCTCTCTCTGGAGAAAATTCAAGAGCTGCCATACTGCGTGTGAGGACAGCCCGCGCAACACATGTTCGGCTCGACATGGTAACTGCACGGGACTCGACAGCCCCGAGTCTCTGCAACCCTGATCCTCAGTTTTTGTGGGAGACACTGCCTACAGGTGTCCCGGGTGAGAGAGTCAGGCGATCGCCACTGATTAGTCCCACCTGTTCCTCAATCCCACCATGTACAAGTCCATACTGCCCCCCCAGGTAAACATGTTCCGTTTTCAGGAGCCCATTTTTGTTACATCAGTCCTGTCTTCCGTGAACACATTTCTTGTTTTGGTGGATGTCACCTAATGCCACCCCCGCACACTTGCTGTCTAGCTTTGAGATAAAAACAGGAAAGCATCACACGATGCCCACATTACATAGTCTTTACTGCCATCCCGACATGGACAGTCTTACTCCCTGCAGATCAGTCCTTTACCATTAACACTGCCTTCTGTTTGTACATTGCTCACTCCATAGAGTAAATCCACAGTCTGTAGAAAGCCATCAGCAGAACTTCAGCTATTGAATGGCGAAAAATGTCGTTGCCCCCAAGGATATTTTCCCAGTGGTTTCCCAAGACATGTCTCTTTAATATAAGTTGTAAAAAGTGTTTAACTAAGCATAATTCCTCCTCTACACTTCTATAAGTGCTCTCATTTGTGGAATGAAAAGTAACTGGAATACTACTAATGTAAATTTCATATGAATTTAAGTATATAAATACCTTTTCACTGAATCACTATTACTAATAAGTTATGTTCCCCTAATATCTGTTGTGCTTATTGGGCTTTCCTTATTTATGATAGTGTGGTTAAACTAATCAGCTTTTTTCTGTATAAATTAGTTTTTGTCATTTGAACACAAACATTTTTTTCATTAAATCAGTTACCTACATAATGAGATCTCATTTGCAAATATTATGTATATGGTCACATCTGGGAGACATTCATTTAAAATATCAATTCTGTAACATTGCAAATTAATGAAGCAGTTCTCCTTTTCATTAAACAGTTTTCAGCATATTCCAGATTTTGTAATTAACACCATTGATTGAAAAAAAAAATTAAAGGTTGTGCTCTGGGAATTGCCTCGGTGAGGTGGGAAGGGAAAGTGAAATCCGTTTTGTCATTTTTTTCTGGATGGGTGTTGGTGTCTGAGATCTCACACACTTTGCTATTACTTTCTGCCGAAACATTTCAGGTAGAAATCAGTAGAAATTGTATGAATTCTTCCGCTTGTAAAGCATGATATTAGACGGGACATAGTAACAATGTTATTGAATTTAAACAAAATTCAAACTCTGCCTCAAGCCCCTGGAAAGGAAGGTTAAAGGGTTAATTACTTTATGTATGGACCAATGTGCTGAAAATAAGTTTCCTTGGCCATAATCATATCTCCACTCTTTAAGACTCGTGAGAAAAATTTCAACAGCTTGAGCTGGCTGAACCATTTTAAACGATGTCCTGCTAGATCGAGTTCAATCTCTGTAATGTGCCATTTGCCATCTTCAGGAATTGCGGAGCAGATACAGGAGGCCACTTGCAATCGCCCCATATTTTATACGATTACAACAATCGCTATTTATAGAGTTTAATATGAGTCAAGCTGGCTATTGACATTTTAATGGGCCGAGAGACTCAGGATGCCATGTCTGCCTATGTACTCAGAACCACTTGGGTCTGCGTTAAATACTTTAAAATACCATTTCAGAGTTTAATGTTCTTAATCTTTTAGAATATCAAACTTTAACACATACATGAACGTCACTTCAGCAGTGCATAACAATGTAATAAGACAATAAAATCATTCTTTTGTAAGAGATTGAGAAAACAATGTTGCATTCTGCTAACAAATAGGGTTGGGTCGAGTACCCCACACACGGCTCAAAAAAAAGAAAAAAGAAAGTGTATTCTGCAGATAATGCCCATATGTCATCAAAGCGTAAGGTGTGACAAATAAAATATTATCTACACCCTACATTACCCAGGCCTACAGAATTTGACAGGCCATGAATGCCTTGTGGCTAATTCAGAGTAGCACATTCATTCACCCCCACCCTCACAGGGAGCCTTCGGCTGCCTAAAGACACACATTGAGGTGAGGTAAATCTGGATTGGGATGCTACTTGCTGATTAAAGCATCTTTGGAGAAGCTTAGAGAATCCCACCCTTCTTAGCCTGACTAAGCAGTAGACCAGCAATACAGGTTTAATCTCAGCAAACACCCTGCGACTTTTCCATTACACGATGCTGGGACGGTGTACATCCGGATCTTCATAAGCTCTATAGTGTTATAACACAATACCATTGTGGCCCAGTTCTATTAATGCCCCTTTTCAAATTAAATGAATTGTATTTTTAAGTCAAAATAGCGTTCTCGAAGACTTCTGCTTACTACCTGTACATCTATTGGCTTTTGCTCTATAATGATAAAAATAATAATCAGGCGGGTTGTGGTGTGGGGCTCAGCTGATTAGGGCTCTGCACCCATGTTCGGAAGGTTGCTGGTTTAAATCCCAAGGCCGGCAGAGTAACTGTGTCACTGCTGAGCCCTTGAGCGCGTCCCTTAAGACTAATTGTTGCAGGGGCGCTAGATAATGATTGAGGCTGCCCCTACCCCCCTTGCTGTACATCACTTTGAAAAAGAGCATCTGCTAAATAAAAAAAATAAATAAATAATCAATACATTGTGTCACTGCTGCTCCAGTACAGCCTGGGTCTCATCCCAAGAAGCACTGGGCACGAGGTAGTGAGCACCCTAGGTGGTGCATCGTGTAAAGCATTCCGGAAGGCGATGTGGGTGGACTCGGGTGCGAGGAGAGATTGCTGGGCTGCGTGGGCACGTAACAAGCAGACCCTCTGCGTGTCTCCAGCCAAGGACGAGAAGAAAGAGTAACACTCTGTGCCGGCGGGAGCTTTGCAGGTGGAAGGGGCCTGCAACTGCCAAAGCTGCTTGGAAAAAAAAAAAATGAAAAAGCTGTTTGTTTTCAGTCCAGAAAGCCACAGTTACAGTGACACCGTTGTTTACATCACATGCTTATTTTTTATTTATTTGTTTTTGAAGTCTGCATGTGAAATATTTGCCTGCACATGTCATGCCATTGCGCTGAACAAACAGACATTATTTTAGTGAGATGACCCGAGCCACAATTTTACATTTACGATGTTCCGTTTTATACGTTAAAGTGTGACGGAAATGGGTAAGCCAGAATTTTGCATGCATTGTCTAAGAAAGCAAACAATTGTCGAAACGAAAGTCATTCTGTCGTATTCACAGTTGTGTGCCAGATGCAATGGAAACAAGGCAGTTTTTATCCTCGGAAACATCTGTTTTCATAGTTTGAAACAGAGTATTTGCAGTTCGGTGTGTTTGGCATTCATCAGCCTAAATCCAGGATGTTGGAGTCCTGGAACGGCTAAGGGTAAAGCAGATCAGGATGCTCTGCCATCTAGTGGTCAAAAGAGACATGCACGTAAATGTGGTTCAGAAAGCCCCATTAGGTGTCTTAGCACTGTTTAAGTATGCTGGAGCAGGCATAGCTAAATAGCCGAGTAATGTGTCAGTGGTATGAGCAACTGCTCCTAAATTAACCATCTGTTACAGCACATAAACACAAACACTCACGAAGACACCGGAAATATGACAAATGGCTGTCATTTGGAGATGGGAGTGGTTGTCTACCGTTGACGGGACCGGCGCGCCATACATCGAGTAGGCGAGCTGCAAAAATATCACCCTGCGTGGGATGTGATGGGGGAGTGGGTGCTGGGTTGGAGGGGTGTGGGATAAGGGAGCAAATGAAAGCAAGCCCATTTGTTAACAAATGAGCGTCATCACCACGACAATAATTTGGCCAGTTCAAAAAGGAGTATGATTTAAATCATGCTAATCTGTCGTTTGATTCCTTTATCCATTGCCCGTCTTAAAGCTCACGCTGCGGAACATTTTGAGGCAAAGCAACTTGAGTCAAGTGGCTCACGCGAGGCTAAATTGATGGGGTCCAGCCATAAAATGAAACTAGCAAACTTTTTGTTACAGGTCAGCAATGTGTTTTGACAATGTCCTGCAAGCTCTGTCCTACAATGGACCTTTAATAACTCTTGTGCTGCCGGAGTGTCTAGAAGCAGGGACGGAAGTGGCGAAGGTGTAAAATCAAGCAGGTGTTTCCAAAAAGCCACTGAGGAGATGGGAGTTACTTGTTACCAATGACAGATGGCGAGACTGGATGCACGAAAGCGGCAGAGAGAGAATTACCAGGAGAGCCCAGACTGTATTAAGCCTGACTATTTGGTGACACGTACATCACCCCACAGACATGAACAGCCCCACGTACACGGACACTCGCACATACGGACACCCGCCAGGACCATCAGCAGACACAGGAAGAGCACAAAAGCTATCAGATGCGTTTGCTGGTTCCTTTTACGCTTTTCTCGTATGTGCTGAGGAATGTCACGTGAGCTTCTGCTTCTCGGAGCCCTTGGTTAACCGGCTCTGCTTGGCAATTCGGAGGGAGGGATGGATGGCGCCGAGGGCGGCGTTGCGTGGAGAGTGGGAACTCTTGCCGTTCTGAAAGTTTTGGCCAAAGATGTTCCTGACATGTGGATTTCCATCAGGGTGTGTAATAAGGCTGCAGCATTTACACGTCCCCCTGCAGATATTTACTCAAACGAAGTTGTTTATCCATTGGCCTTATTTTTGCGTTTTTCTCTCTTTACCGAGACACAGAAGAGATCTCCATCTGTACCCATTCAAGTATTACCATGGCGCTGTCTGATACCTCGCCAATCTGAGTCATCTCAAATGTAGCATCCCGTTCACCTTTCTTCCATCTTCGCAAGCGTGTGCCGAGTATGAAAGATGAATAAATAAAACCACTAATGACCATTTGCATTAAACGGAGGATGCTACTTCTTGTACACTGCACATCGCAAATCTCGGACTTCGTTATTTATTTGGGAATGTGCGTGAACAGACTGCTGTCGTTTATTTTCTTACCACGGCCCTTTTTTATGTTTTTTTTCCAGAGGTAAATTCATACCGCCCACAGTTTAAACCTCTCTGCACTGACAGGCTCTCCCCGAACATCAGTGGTATTTAGGAATGAAAGACTTATGTTTACTGCTTGCTTTGTCGCCGTTGGGCCACGCCGTAGTTCGACAGTGCCTGACGTCAGGTTTGTGAGCTTCTGTCTGATCAGCCTCAGGTTAAAGTATCTGTCTGGGCCACCTCAAGATGGAGCAAAGCTCTTGTCAAAACAATACCGTCGGAGAGTTCCGTCTACCTGGCAGATAGCAACAGAGGTAAATGGGCACAGTAGATTCCACCAAAGTTTTGTTCAACCCTACACTAAAAACGAAGAGGCGAAAATCCATTAAACAGGTGCTGCTGGTAAACCGAAAGTGTTACGGATTCAAAGTTCGCAGAAACCTTTATGTGTAAATTGCATTAATATAATTACTTAATTGCATGGAGAGGCTGGCTGACTTCAGACGGCTGAAACAATATCAAAGATAAAAGGAATCATAATGATACAGTCGTCCAGCAGGCCTTCAACAAGTCTTTTTCAGTGTTTAATATAAAACAAGATATTCTTTGTCATTCTTATCTGTCATTTTCTTGTGATCATTCAATCCATTCCTTTCCTAGAACAGCTTTTCCAGAGCAGTGAAATGAGAGACGAGGCAGGAGGCAGACTGGACGGGGCGCACACACAAGGACAATTTGGAGACATTTGTGATGATCTTTTTCATCAATTCGTGCATGCAACGTTTATTTTCTGGGAAGTTCTTTTGAGCCAGCTTAGCTGAAATACACAGTACAGCACAGTACTGCAGAAGATTCATATAAAAGAACCAAGTAGAGTTAATCAAAGACAGTGCTCTCCGTAGTAAAGATTATTCTGTCAATTATTTATTGCTTTTTTTTGGACTTCAACAAAGCAGTTTTGGTAAGTCCAGTGCAATCAGACTGTTTATGCATTATGAGGACCTGTGAAGTCCTGAAGTTTCAAAAAAGCAGAGAGAAAATGAAGTACAAATGACTTGCAAATTATAATTTTATTTCTCATACCCGTGCATGCCTCTTTTACGAGGTCATAATTAAACTATACGTATTATTTATTTTTAATTTAATCTATTCATTGGCTGCATTATTATCACAGGAAAAAAGATAGCCAGGATTTCAATGCAGGTAAATGTCAAATCCAGAAATGCCATAAAATGCTAAAATGAAAAACAGCTAAAAATATTTAGTGTCATACTTTTTTGGAATTTTTGGGTATTAGAAGAAACAATCGGTGATGGAGCTCCGGCGGAGAAATAGCATAACGAAAGATGAAACGACTGAGTCTTAGAGGAAGTCCACCTCACCCTGACAGAATGTGTTTAACAAAGGAGGCGTAGTTGATGCAACCATTGGCATCTTCTTGGCCAGCCATGAGCTGCTCTACCTCGTCTTCGGTCATTCTCTCCCCTAGCGTGGCCAGGACGTGCCGCAGCTCTGCCCCCATGATCGTGCCGTTGCCCTCCTTGTCAAAGACTCGCAAGCCCTCGACGAAGTCCTCAAAGTTGCCCTGATCCTTGGAGCGTGATATGTGCTGCAGCATGGGGAGGAAGGTCTCAAAGTCCAGCAGCTTGCTGTTCATCTCCTCAGGCCTCGGCTTCCCTAGCACCTTCATCACCTCAGCGTTAGTGGGATTCTTGCCCAGGGCCCGCATCACGTCCCCACACTGGGCGTACGTGATTTTCATCTCTCCCTTAGGCGTGCGGTCAAAGAGTTGGAAGGCTTCTTTGAACTCCTCGATTTGGTCAGCGGTGTACTCGATAGTCACGCTCTTGGGATCAAAAGCGGGCTCCTTCGGGGTCTCTGGCAGAGGTTCCGGGATCACCGGCTTTGCTGGCAGGGCCGCTTCCTTCTTCGACGCTGGCGTCGCCTCCTTCTTCGGTTCTGGTTTCTTGGGTTCCGGTTTTTTCGGTTCCACTTTCTTAGGTGCCATGACGCTGAGGTCAGAAGCTCTCGAGTTGGCCTGAATGTAAGGACGGGAAAAGGCGCTGAGGGAAAGAGGAAGGCAATGTAATGCGAGGCACAAATGGGAAAACCTTCTCCTGAGGGTTTTATATGATCCTGAGTAGTGAGGGGGGCTCAACTAGGCAAACAAATCTCACGACATGCTATAAAAGGAAGAAGCTTAAAATATACCCACCTGTCAATGATGTCACAATGGACATTGTTATCAGCTGCTATCATTCGTCTGAGGGAACTCCAGGATGCCATTAACAACTCGCGCACAGACAAATTACCCTGAGGTGAACTGTGAAGCTGGGGGCATGCTATACAGCAGCCAGTTTTCATTTAAATTGACAACAAAGTGTCCACTGCAGCCTCTCCACCACCAAACACGTTAGGAGACCGTAGTACCAATAGCAATGATCAGATGAAAGAATATCTCTGGCATCAATAACAATGGCTGACGCTGGTTTTCCTGTTGGTCTTGCGTCGCCATTTAGCATCACGACTGAACGTGCTTAACGGATGTCACTCCAAACAAGGCGGCAAAAAACAAGGCAGTTATGAGACAGTTACTCCTTAACTTCTTTCCGTGGTTAAAATGGATTTGTCATTGTGCCAGAGTCACTAATAAGGCCTTCGCATTGGTAAGAAAGGCAATAAAATATTTATGCTCAGTGCTAAGGCAAACCAGTTTTCAAATGAACTTCAATGGCAAGATCAGGGCCGGCCCGGCCAGACGCCGCATCATTTGCTTTATTTTTTTTCTCAAATCAATAAGGAATTTAAAACTGTGGAAATCCATTTCTTAAGAATTTATGTTTTTATATTTAATTTATGGAATTGGGGGAATTCTTATTTATGTTTGATGCTTGTTTGATTTGCATACCTCATGGTGCACAGCCTGACTTTTTGGCAGACAATTCTTCTTTCTAATAAAGCTTTCATGTCCTCATGTGACTTACTCACGGCGCAGACACTGCTCACGTTAAGTCTAAAGGGGAGTGCTCGCATGCAGCCATGCAGATTTTATTACCATAATGCAGAAAGCTGTTTGTTTGTTTGTTTGTTTGTTTGTTTGTTTTTGTGGGAGATGCAACAGGAGTGTGGTAGAGTGGGGGATTGTGGGGATTTGTCTGGAGGACAGATTATTCATATGCATGCACAGTAGCTGTAGATGGTCCAAGTGTCTTCTTACCACTGCATGCACCATAGGAAGTAAAAATAGCGCCCCCCCCCCCCCATATCTCTGTATTTTTATCACTAGTCCTGCTGCTTTGTAAAATTGCCAAACAAAAATGAAAGGTGATTTTGTCAGTTTGCTTTCGCATTTCTCTGCTCCTAAAGGATGCGACACACAGTACCCAAAATGTTACCTGTATTCAGCTAAGTTGTGTTTACGTGTGTTTGTTTTTATGTTGAACGGCTGAGTCACTTACTCAGAAATTTATAAAGGTTTTCTCCCAACTGTCATTTGTGTCACAACTAAATTTTATTCTCCAGTATGCACAAAACAATTAGTCTGTCCTTGAGAGCTAAAGGACAATACCTTACACATAGATTTAATGGCCGTAGTAAAGTATTCAGCCGTATCAATGGGTAAATTGGCAAATTTCTTAGGAGAAAAGCACATTGTGAGAAACCAAACAAATATTTAAACAGCTTCCAAGTCTCACGATAATTGCAAGCTTCATGTGCTATTATTTACTTACAATAGTGATTCAGCGCATCACCAAACATTAGGCCAGTTGAGTTAGCGCTCCCAAATAGTTCTAGAACTTCTAATCAACCTCTCCATTTACCTAGCTAACAGCCAGAATGAACATTTAGCTACACATATTAATAACAACGGGTGCCTTAAACTGGATTTATAAATAGTTATTTTCTAATGGAAAATGCATGCATTTGCGACTCACGGAGAAATCACTGAGTATGCGAGGCTCACGAACATGGCGAGGCAGCTCATGAAGCCATATTCAAACACTCAGGTTAATCAAAGCCGGTGAATCAGATCTGCCACATCGCACTATGAAACCGCAAGTGAAGGCAGCTGGGGGTAAAAAAAAAAAAAAAAGGCATTACAACAAAGTTTCAGTTTTAAGACGTGCTTAAAATTTTAAGCCACTCAAAACACTTCACAACAGACAGTGTATTTTAATGAGCCGTAACGTTTTTGATTTTGATTAAATATTGTGTAATATGATGATTTGGAAATACGACATACTTATTAAATTTAGTTAAAATGTATGTATGATCAGTTTGAAAATGATTAATCACTCTTTTCCGTTTAAGAAAGTGAAGCTTTGTACAGTTTAGAAAATGAGGAAAGTGTGTAGCTGGATAATTTTCATGTAATACTACTGCAGTCATTTTGTACACACTGGTCAATTCATCATTTTGTTTCTGAGCAGTCTTAACATGGCATTTTAAGGTGATATTATCTGTTACCTTCTCCCCCATAGATCATATTGTTGCTTCACAATTACTCACCGTCGGCTAGAAGCGATTTCATGTAGCATGATATTTCTCCCTGGGTCAGTCATCGAGAAAGCTGAATGACAGAAGAAGGTCAAATGCCCTGGCTCGCTCTATAACGTTAGAGTGCATGACACATTCTAAGATTTTTGAAAAGATGAAATGCTCTTTGATTCCATTCTTTGAAAAGGTAAACGGAGGCATACTGTATAAATTAACCACAGATGTGTTTCTGATTATATCTCTTTACTCAAATTAAGAGTATTAAGTTCAGAATAATTTATTAACCTGCATTAGTCTCTGATCCATCCATCCGGTCATCTTTTGACCACTTATCCAGTATAGGGTCATGGGGGGGTTATGCCCCTTCCCAGGAAGTATAAGGCCCAAAACAGGGGAGCACCTTGGGCAAAATGCACACACGCTAGCTCACTACGGGCATTTTAAAGATGCAAGCTCACTTAGCTGTATGCCCTTTAACTGCAGTAGGAAACCAGAGTGTTGGTTGTAAGCCTGTACAACATATGGACAACACGCACGCCCAGCTGTCAAGGTAACGGCATTACCCACAAAACCACCACGCTGCCTTTCTTTGTTGTGTGTGTATGTGACATGTTTTGTAATATGTAACAAAATTATAAGCTGTAGTTTAGGGTACTCGCAGTCTGAAAACAGGTAAATACTCGTACAAATTCAAGTAAATTTAGAAGCCTACAACTATTTTTGAGCTAAAAAATTGGAAATAATAATAAAAAACTAAATGTAAGCTGGGATGTTTTTGAGAAAGCATGTTGACAAGTAACTTATACAATGTCTCCAGTTCGCCCTTCACAGATCGTTCTCTCAGACACACCGTTTATTTACGGGGAAAACGTAATGATTATAATGTGAATACTGCATTCTGAATTCCGGCTGAACACTGCAGCACTCAGGGAAGAGGGTGAGCAACGAGGTAATAATAGAGTTCAGGAAAGGCCATTCAGAAATGCATAATGTCACCACTTTCCTCCATCATCAGTGGGCTAGCGAGGATGATGCAAATATGGTAATCACTATTATTGAGGGCAGCAGTAGTGATGAACCATGAAGGCTTGCTTGCGCAGTCTGGTCAGGTGAGCTGGTGACTGGTCCTTGAAATGGCTTTATTCCTCACATTTTAATTCTGTTTCATTCTTCCTTCTCAGCCTGGACATGGCAAGAGGCTAGAGTAGAAGTTTCCTACAATTTTGAATTCCGAGGCAGTTTGTATATTCACCTCTACACATAACACAGCACCAAAAAAGAGCTACAGCCAGCTGAAATACTGTAGATAAAACATTCTGAACTTGCACATTTTAATTTGTAGTGTAAACTCTTTGGAGCAGTCTTCTTAGTAGTGTCTGTGTCTCCTACTGCACCTACTGGTTCAATAAGATAGCTTTTTCTCATTGATCTAAGCGGGTGGCCATAGATGGTGCTCATTATAAGCTCTGGAGGGCTGGTAGCCAACCTTGGGGCCTGAGGTGGCAGGCAGCTGCTGAGGGCTTATAGGTAGGGGGGGCTGGTCTGGGGATAGCCATCTGAGTTGGGGGTTTGGGGGAGGTTGATAGTGACTAACACTATGCGTGCTAAAGGAGCCTTCTAATTAAAGAACGCCAGGCTGGATTCCTGAGACTGCCCACCATGCAGATTGGGAAATTGTGGAGAAGTCTCAGGCTGGTAGGTTTAAGCCGATGGACCTACGTATAACACACAGTCCCATTTCATTTAGGAGCATCATTTTGGAATTTTGAAGACAGCATTATTTTCATTTGTAAACATTACTTCTAAAAAAAAAAATGTGTTGAACTTGTAAAATTCTCTACGGTACCCAAAGCCCAATTGCACAAGACAGCAAATTAGAATTTGCTCATGAATTTAATTAAAGTAAATTGAAAAATCGATAAAAACTGCTTGATATATGACATAATGTTCTGGTTAAAAGTATTTATTATTGTCAGAAAAAAATGGATTATGTGTGTTCAATGATGTGTTAAAATGAAAAACACTAATCCATACTTTTCTTGTCCAACATAACACTGAGGTGATGAAGGTGTTCTTATTGTGTGTGTGTGTGTGTGTGTGTGTGTGTGTGTGTGTGTGTGTGTGAGAGAGGGGGAGAGTGGAGGACAAGGACAGGACAGTGGTATAGAAAGACAATTCGGACATAAGTGCTGTTTTTTGTCAGCTAAAGATACGTAAAGCCATATACATTCATTTTACGTTAACACCTCGACAGATTGCGCGAGAAGGTAGTGAAGATGTTAATTGGCAAAGCGAGCAACAGAGTTCAGCACAGACTAAACAAGACATCACTTTCCTGTGTTGTAGCAGCAATGGACACTGAGCTGTACGGTTCTGTCGTTATAATAAAGCTGCGTGAATTCGTCAATTAATTTCACAGACAAAAGCAGCGGGCCTGTGTAAACAACGCAATTAAAATTGTGAAGGATAAAGTGCGATCGTCACAGCTTATTAATTATACAGTCCACTTTGGTTTGTTTCTTCCTCTTTCTGCTCTGTAGCCCTCTGCCCCACTCAGTACATTACAAGGAATTTGAAAAAAAAAAAAATATAAAATAAAATACATTTCACAGTCTACCGAAGCAAAGAAAACAATTCAAAATTAATCGAAACATAAGAAAGTATGGAACGTGATAAAGAGGTTTCTCCCCAATAGCAAGGAGTTGTTTGGTGACTCTGGAGTTGCCACTGGAATAGTTTTGTTGTTGTACAAGGTTTTAGAAGGCACTCCTCTGACTCTGTATTATGAAGGGACGCCCAGGGTATTGGGCCTTGTATCATTTACTGCTTAACCTGTACCTGGAACCATTAGTGGCTGTATGAAAATACAGAGTGTCGTTGTTTTTCTAGTGGATTGCAGTTTAAATTTCCTCAGATATGCTTTGGAAAGCGTAATAGGTGTTGTGTGATATTTTATAATGCCGAGGAACACGTGTAACAAATTAGGAACGCATAAAAATAAATTCTGATAATGCTTTGGCACTAGCCGTTGAATAGAATAATGCAAGTATGGAAAGGCCAGAGTATACTAAGCTTGGGACAAGGTAAAATTCAAAATAGAGCTGAATACATCTCTCACCCACCATGCGGTTCGAGTTTGGCTCCTATCTGCCGAGGCTTTGCAGGCCAGAAGGCGATTGCAGATTTTCAGGGACAACAAAGATAACAAAAGCCTGGATTCCTCAAAGCTGCACTTTCATTGATGTATATTGCAGAGTCTGCAAACAGTTTTTTTTTTTTTTTTTCCTTTAAGTACAGCCGTTGACATTTCATACTTTGGCCTCTTATTTTTATCCTGCAAGTCTCCTACATGTTTGACCTTAAATGGGAATCCCGAGGTGCCGGAATGGTCAAGGATAAACCTTGTTTTCCGAGCTGGACTCTTGTTCTCTATTCTTAGTTCCTGGCTATTTCTCAAGGTTTTGAAACATCAAAATCATTGAAATCAACAATATTTTAACACGGAAGAGTAATTGCCTAATGCTGCAATACTGTCTTAATGGCTTAATCTTAATTTCATTACTAACATCTCCTTTGGCTGTACCTTATGATTTAGTCAGATAGATAGTGAAGCTCGGTTTACATTAATTGCCCCTTTCGTGTGATTACAAATCATTTGTGAAGTCATCCTTGCATTTAAGAGATAGGCAGGGTCATTAACGTGAAGACCTCTGATTAAGGGATAAAATGGGACACCGTACAGTTTGTTTTAAAGAAAGACAGTATCATCTTCTGAGGGGTTTTTTTTTTGCATTAAAAAAGGTGAGAAACACCTACTTTACTCCTTCGAGTCACAAACTATTTAACCGGTACCATTTTTCTTTAAATGTTGCTTAAGAGATTTCATCACAAGCGACAATGCCAAAAGTGGATAAAATGTCAGAAAAATCTTCCTTTCGTGTGCCTACCTGTCTGCGTGTGCACGTGTGTATAAATAACATGCCGGTCGAAACACGACAAGAGTGATATAAATAACCAAGTTACCGGACGTCCAACAGGCATCAGTCGGCTCGAAAGTTTACCACGTCTTTATTTAAGTGTCTTGTCAAAAGGGACATCCCTGTCCCACCAGTGATGCTTAGCTGTTACTGATCAGACCTCGCTAACTGCAGGAAAAGGAACAGATAACACTGTAAACAAAATGAACAGGACCGTACAGAAACTGAAGAGAATTGGAATATAACTACCGCAATACACAGCGGGTCTTTTGCATACCTGAAAATCTGCAGGCTAGCTGTCCTTATGCATAAACAGGAAAATGCAAAGTGTTATTGGACATAGCAAATGCAGAGATGACACAGAGACTGTGATGATACAGATTATGTCTTTAAGATGTACAATTTGTCCCTCAGCATGCTGCATTTTGAAAACTGTCCTTGAGTCATTGTTCGTTTTCAATGGAATAACCTTAGGAAATTCATTATAAAATACTGTCTTTTTCATTGTGTGTGTGCGCATGTGTTTTCTGAGCAGTCTTAACATGGTAATACTCTGTTGGGAGCCTCTGTGATGTTGCCCCCCCCCAGCGAAGGGGCAGTGCTGAAGTGATGACAGCCTTGAAATGCCAGGGGTTAACCAGCCAGACCTTCTGCCCTCCCAAATGCGCCTAACCCCCTGCTAAGAATCAGAATGGGGATTGTTACACCCCCTCCCCTGCCCCCCACCTGGCTAGGCCTGGAACCTTGAATGGGGGATGACAAAGTTTCCGTGCTATTCAAGCCCCCCAAACTACCTCTGCTGCCTATCCCCCGGTTATCTACTGCCCTGGCCACCATAGGGTCCCGGTAAACAGCTAGCCACTTTATTTCTGAGGCAGGTCTTGTGTGGCCGTCAAACCACACTTCCAGTTTATCCCAGGAGCCCATGGTCTTATAAGGTCCTTCTCAGAGCTCACTGTGTTTTATTTCACTTCCCCATGGACTGGACTCACGTTCATCTCATCACGTCACCTGAACAGCACCACACCAAGCGTTACCTAAGAACGTCCATTTGCAGTGAGGTTTAGTGTCCTAAAACAAGCACAGGGGTTTGAATTTGGTCCGCTTTTCAGATTCATTTATATGTTTTCTCAAGGTAGCTGACCCATTAAGTTAACAAATGTCTAAATTAACTTAAATAATGAATTAACATACTCCTTTAGGTTACATGCTATTTATGTGTGCATAACTGGTCTACCCACTTAGCATACGTGATATCAATAGTAATTAAAGCTCATAATTAATTGGGCATTTGATGTACGTTCTGTATATTCCAAATGCATCGCCCTGAAAGCCAAACTAAATCATATTATGCCATACTGTTACTTAGTAGATGGAATGGCTTTGATCGTAATTTCCCAAGGTGGGCAAATTTTCCAAGTTCTCCTGAGAGCCAGCAAGTCTGGAAGGCCAAAATAGGCCAATTCACGACACAGACAATACAAATGCTGCTCCACATTCATTCTACTCCTGTACTCATATTAAGTGCATGGATATGAAGAAAGTGACCTTTGGGATCTCAGTCACAGAGTAGTACATTAGCTGAGTGCCTGGATTGAACGGAAGCAGAAAGTAGCTGTGCTTTTCTCTGTGAAAATGAACCTGAAACATGTACATAGCTTATATTAGAAAATTCATTATGCTGTTGGTTCATATTTTAGTCATACATATCTGATGAGACTCACATAAAACTAGCTTACATGTATACAGTGACAACTGACTTGCCGGAAGATTTGGCTCAACAAGTTATTCAATGAATGTAAATATAGCGTTACAGCATTGTTTTTTTATAAATATTAAAGTCTTGGCCTCTATATTTTCTCAACTAGTCATCTATACTAGTGATGGGGCAAATGAGGCTTCAAAACCTATGGTGGGTGGCACTGATTGGTAGTTTGGGATACTCCCACCCACCATGGGCCTTGAAGCCTCATTTAGGGCAGCATTGATTGGTCAGTTAAGGATACTCCCACCCAGCATGGGGTCTGAAGCCTCATTTGTTCAATCACAAGTCAATACCACTCACAGCTTAATAAGGCCAATATGGTTTTGAACAAATCCCCCCGTCGATGTGCCGGTACATTTAGTTCAGCTAAATATAGCCTTTTGTCTCCAAGGGGATCAGCATTGCATTTGTGGGATACTTTTAGTTTGAGCTCCTTTTATAGAATGCTTAGCAGGAACAACAGCTGTAAAGTGGCTAAGGTGGGTAGATGCCACAACAGAGGAGAATAAGCACCCCAGTCTATCCGTCTTCCAGAACTTCTTACCCAAGACAAGGTTGCAGTGAGCCGAGAGGAGCAGGGCAGGAGGCGTGGGTTACCATGGATGGGAAGCCAGTTCATCGCAGGGCAAGTACATTCATATAATAGAGGCGTTTTTAGGGTCACCAGTTTACCTTTGGACTGGGAGGAAGGTGGAGTACCTGGCAGGAAGCCTAGAAGGGTGAGGTCACGTGAGACACACAGACAAACATCAGCCCGTTTGGCAGGTGAATATCAGCACAGGGCAACTGCACAGCAGAAACGTTCTTCGATGGGTACAGTATGACGAACATGCTATGCATCCACCACCAGTGAGGGTGTTGTTATTTCAGGAGGGAATCAGCCGTAATCGTGATCTACGCGATTACTGGGATGTAAAGACCCTAATTTTAAGAGGGTGTTAGGCTGGCGCCCTCCCATACATCCTCATCAACGGAGAGCCCAGTGAGCGCGTGTTGGGGAAATGCGCAAAGGTGCGGGAATAAATGACAAGGAGGACCCTCACAGCTGCTCCGGGGTGTGGACAGAGTGGAGGTGGGTCAGGAGGGGGCGGGGACTCAAATCCTCTAGAATTTCATAACTGCATCTCTATTAATTTGTGTAGTTTTACTTTAATCTCTGATTATGGCTACATGGCTGCAAATAAATTCTGGACCATGCATTGAGAAGTTTTCTCTGATTACTCCCTTCCAACAAACATGCCTATCGATACATGCGTTTTTATTTTTAACATTAATTTGTTTGCTTATTTATTTAGGTATTCATTTATTTACTTCTTGGTTTTATCTAGAAAACAAATCAAACCACTTATCCAGTACTGTTGCAGAACCTCAACAACAACAACGATAATAATAAGCTGGGTAGCTTACCTGCTTTAGGATGCTCAGATCTAACTGTCTGAAATGAACAGCACTGGATTAGAGTGAAGCAGGTTCTGGCACAAATCAACCCCATTTTGTAAGGTTGGAGGTGCTCTAAATGAAGAGCATTTCTACTTTGTCCAGATTCCTAGATGATGGGAGTATAAAGCAATTCCTGCGTGTTATTAAAGGAACACACGCTCTTTTGCCAGGCCTCTCCTTCATAATTCAAACTCGCCCTGATACACGGCACAGATGGAACACAGACTATGCCGAAAGAAATTTGATGAAAGGTACGTGAGTAAGGTCAAGACATCGTGTTCCGGCTGATCCAAAATATAATAATCTGGCTGTGAGCACCGCCCTGATGAAATATAACAAAATGGGGGGGGGGCTTCACTGATCTCAAGGTGGACGGAGGGAGAGAAATCAAATCAGGCAGCCCAGAAAGGTTCTGTCCTAACCACTGAATACAGTTTTGTTCCCCAGTGACCCATGAAAGAATGTTTACAATTTGAGCAGTCACTAAACCCTGACATTCAGTAAACCACCTCGAGTAGACCTGGCCAGTCCATGGGATGCCTATATCAATGGCATAAAAATACATACGTGTGTGTGCATCTTTTCAATAAACTAAAACTATACTGATCATGCTTGAAGAGAAAAGAGCATTGATTAAACCAAATAGTATTTAATGTTACAGAGGACACGTAATCAGAAGTGTAGTGTCCACCTATTTTGAAGTACTTCTAAACTGCGCCTGGACACGCACACATGCACAAACACACGCGCGGAAATCCAACACACACCTTGCAGATGATCACCCCCTAGGAAGGTCATTGCACTTTGTGGAGGCAAAGAGAGACCACACTGAATCAAAGAGACGATCTCTTTTCATTAAAAATTCAAAAAAGCCTGTGACCCGCACCACATGATCACCCATGCTAATGGCTAACAAATTGCAAGGAGCCTTCAGTGATCTGTGGATAGAACGTAGTGCCCAAATGTACACGAAAATGCACATGGGTTTGTCAAACCCTGACGTTTGGCCGTGTCTCGACAAAAGCATCATAGTTTAATGCTTGGGAAACGAGCAAGTCTTTGCCAGCGGTTTTGTCAAGATTCGGGGGGAATCTCTGGGTTTGATTAGCTGCCTGGTCCAGAGGGAGAAATGCATTAGTACACATTGACTGTACGTCTAAAGAGTTGACACAATAGGCCTTGTGAGTAAACGAGGAGAAAGTAGCGGCAGCAGAGAATAAAACTGTCCTTTTGAACTTGTCTCGTAATATATTGATATTTATATACTGTACATATATTTTTGGTGGGGCACAATAATTGCACTTGAGTTAAAATGGTGAATTTTGCTCAGGTCTGAAGGACAGATATTTTGTGTTGTGTGCAAAAGCATCTCTAGCCAAGAATTTAATTCTAGATTTGTTTAGCTTAACTTTTTAAAGCACTGATTTTATGTGGTATTATGTGGTTGTCATGAATAAACCTGTTTAATAGCAAAGCCCTCTTATACTTGGAATCTTTGTACAGCAATGCTGCGATTCTCGAGGTGAGAGATAAAACCGCAGAGTTGCGATTTAATGATGGTGTTCAGAAAAAAAGGAAACGTGACTGGAGAAAAGGCACAGGTTGATAACTATCCCCTGTACCAACATCTGAATCACAAACCGCAAGGATTTGAAAATCGTCATCCATCACTCATCATCCAATGATCATGATGCATCAATCATTAATCATTGCTCATCAGGCGATGAATCAATTATCGATCAGTGCTCATGAGCACTGAGACTCAATACGGTTCATCATGGAGGGACCTCAATACCTGTGACAATCCTAACGCCTCCCTTACACTAATTATGGGATGTACTGCAAGTGTTTCTGATATTCAGGCATGAGAGGGTGTGGTCTGGTTAGGCATAGTTGATTGAAGTTCTGACTGGAGGCAGACAAAAAGCAATTAATACATGCACTAGAATTCACATGCTACTTTGATTGATTTAAGGAGAACCGCTACTTCACACTTTCCCATATGTATGAATGTATAATCCCCACGACCCAGATGGAGATAAGCGGTTAGAAGATGGATGATTGGATGGGTAAATATATAACCCTTTCATACAAGACTGAAAAATGAAATCGGAGGAAACAAAACAGTCCACCTTTGTAGAATGTAAAATAGGTTTTTTTAGTATTCAAAAGTGCATTCACTGTTGGAGTGGAAAAAAAAAACAAAAAAAACTAACTGCCAATGAAAAAGTAAGACTCTGGAACGACTATTCAGAGGTTTACGGTAGTAAATCTCCTACCTGTAGCAGAACACAGGAACACTTGTATCCATCTCTACTCAGAGGCCACTTCACTAGGTACAGCTGCCTGTCAATGCGGACTGCAGGCTCATCCAAACAGCGAATCACGCGACTGCATCTGAGTGCAAACTGAGTCGAGAGGTTCAGCAGCCTTGCAGCTAAGCATGGCTCGTCTGCATGATATTGATGGTGGTGTGATTGCTGGTGCCAGGTGTGGGGTAGTTCCAGCTTCTCACAAAAAGACGCCTTCCTGGGATTTTCGCTGCATACAGTGGATGGTGCGATAGACCAAAAACAGGCAGTCGGGGACAGCTCTGTTGCTGAAAACACCTTGTTAATGAGAGAGGCCGAAGGAGAATGGCCACAGTTAACAGGAAAGGCCGCAACTGCAAAAATAACAGCTCAGGAAAACAGCGGTCTGTTTAGAAAGGTGTAACCAACAGTATCATTTTCAAACCTTTAAGTGGTAGAGATACAGTAGGAGGTCCTTCCTGGGATCACAGACCAGAAATAGATATCATTTTCACCGTTTCACCTGATGATGGAATCGAGGTGAGATCTTTCTCTGTAAGCGACTTATTTTTTTGGCAAGCATTATCATGATTTTTCTTTCTGAGAATATTAATCTGTAAAGTGAGATGAGCCTTAAAGGTTTAAGAGTCATTAACTTTGCATCAGGACCAAGCTTGGTAATGACTTTTCTATTTATATACTGTATGTCCCTCTGAAGATTTCTGCACACCTCATCATTTGCAATAATTCTGCCACTTCCTTATGTTTCAGGCACTAGGAATTACAGAACCTCACACAAAACTAACCCTAACCTTGTGAAAGGAACACATTTCTTAATAAACCTCCTTTATTTGTATAGAAGATTTATATTGTTGAATTACAAATGCCCCTTTTAAGTGGAATATGGTAGGGTCCATTTCCCCTGTTTGTAGTCACTGCTAAACACGCTATTTTCCTTTGACAGCCAACACCCCATTTTCATTTGTGTCAGGAGGTGTCAAAAGCAAGGTAGTGTGATGAGTTTTTTTGGTTTTTTTTTTTTTATCATGGATCAACTTGTTATCTCTGCCATCCTCCTAGGAGAACTCAAATTGTTTCTTTTTACTTTAAAAAACTGAAAAAAAACATCAAACTAATCCATTAAAAATGCCCAGCATCTCTCTGTCTCCTTGTGATTTCTCATAGATTCAGATTCTCTGCCACCTATGATGTATTCCTTTCATTCCGTGGTGCAGATATGTTCCACAACAAACTTTTACAGGTGTGACATCAATGAACACAGTTACTTACCTGTAAACTTTTTTTTGGTGTCTGGTAATGAATGCTTATTCAAAAAGTAAAATAACGGAACTATTGTATAACTATAAATCTCAGAATGATACATAACATAGATCTAACTGTCTTTTCTTAAAGGTAAATTGTCCCCCCACCGATGACGCAGTGAGAATCCTACTTGGGGAGTGGTTGGGGGATGCCAAAATAAACCTTAAATAAAGGCAGCAGAAATGCATTGACCAAACTAGGGAGCTGGCACAGTGAGAAATCGCAGTTCAGTCAAAGTGGCTAACACTTTCTTTAATTGGCAGCATCTGCCATTTAAACTGACCTCCACGTTGTCATCTTTCTCTGTTGGAGGCCTTTTTTTCTGAGTTCCATGCAGAAACGGAGGTTCGCTTCACGCCATATCCATTTTAATACCCCAGGGTGACAGTCTCATCTAGCCGTGCCGTCTGCATTAAGTAAACTCTTGAGCTCCGAGTGCGGGTCAGACCAGAGTTGCTAGAAGCTGAGAGACTGGCCAGCAAGACGCTTTGCACACTAATAGAAAGATGGAAGACTCCTTCCACAACTCCACGTGTGATTCTAAATAGGCATGTTTCACTGGGTGGCAATTTGATCAATTGGAGTGTGTGTGTGCGCATTTGATGTCACCTTCTAACTTTATCATCCTATTGTAAGTACAGAGCATGCATATTTATTGAAATGTCATGCTGAAATTGAAGCCCTTTGTAATATTTACTAGCTAAAAGTGTGTAAAGGAGCCAACTCTGAACATGAAATGCTACACAATATTGGTAAAATGTAAGTGTACGAGCCCCTGGCATTCTAAAGTTGAAATCAAAAGTGTGTTTGTTAAAAAGTGACTGGTTGCTAAGCAACTGTTTCTAGTTGCCCTCACACCATTATTATACCAGGTGTGTCTGTTAAAGCCGGAGAAAGTCAAGGACGCAAAATGTCAG
Source organism: Gymnarchus niloticus (assembly GCA_009936485.2). Classification (NCBI taxonomy): domain Eukaryota; kingdom Metazoa; phylum Chordata; class Actinopteri; order Osteoglossiformes; family Gymnarchidae; genus Gymnarchus; species Gymnarchus niloticus. Next base: position 3,633,272 of record JAACJT020000095.1, on the reverse strand, counting down.
AAAGGACAATGGACTAGATTGAATTACTGCAAAGAAAAAAAACAGATTTATAAATATATGAATCAAAGGAATATATAGGTTCAGGTTAGCGGAAAGGAATCAAAAAGTCATTAATCTTTGCGAAGGCACATCCGTTTAAATGTTATTTCTGGCTATTAGAGCAGACTGTGGTAGAGGACTATAATAGAGAACACGGTTGCTTAACTTTTTAAAAGCCGTCTGTGGTGTGATCTGTGTTCTTATGTTCCACAGTATACACCACCAGCTTCCTCTCATATCAGCAGTTGTAAAAATGCTAGTAGCATGGGGGGGGTGGGGGCGGAAGTG
>JAACJT020000095.1:3599110-3625326 GCA_009936485.2 Gymnarchus niloticus | reverse complement strand
TGGTGGGCTTTGTGTTTTTTTTCTCCCGACGAACCCCCCCCGGCTTCCCCCGCGACGCGGGGTTTAAAGGAAGTTGGGGCGAGGGGGGGGGGGGGGGGGGGGGGGGGGGGGGGGGGCTTGGGGGGGGAGGCCATGTCAGATGATGAAACCCCATTGTCCGGCCATCACCTCAACCTTAAATCCTTTCTCCGCTGCCTGCAGACGGACTAAAAGCCTCGATCAGTAGTCCTGGTACCACTACAAGCCCTGACACCTGACACCAGTGTCCCTCAGCTGTCATCACTCTGCTCCACCTTTACCTTGTCACCTAAAGACAGGATAAGAGTCGATCTGCACCTTTCCAGCTCAGCGTGGGGGAGAATCTGTTAATCTATGCGTTATGTGTGCTACAAATTAATAACTGCTAAAATTGTAATTAATACCAGATTGGTAAGATCTATTATTAATTTATTACGTGCTGCTTATTGTTTAGAGGCATTAATATTGAAGAAAAGCTGATAGGTTATAGGGCAAATAAACAGTCCCTTTTTGGGGGGCATTAAAAGTACATGGGCGAAACAGAGGACACCTACAGAAGTGAACCAAATTGTGTGGATTTAGGAGAACACTCTATATATCAAGGCAGCTCACTATAACGATGCAAGCTGGTTGCCATCACGTGGTCGAACCTCTACATGGACGTTCACTTTCTAGGTTTTGTTCTGTTTCTGTTCAGTGCTGGTTCTTCAAGCTTTAAGTCCCTGTAATATCCCTGCTATAGCTCTCGCTACGTCCCCCTCAGCCGAAACTAAGCCCCAAAGCTTAAGGTTTGAGTTTGGCATTTTTACAAAGTTTTGTATGGGGGCATCAGTTACAGATATTTGGTGCAAACGGGAGTGCAAATGGATGGACAGTGAATGATTGCATTGTCTTTTCTTGGTAAATTATGGATTCTTTCGTCTTTTGCTGTAGGTACTCTTCGTTCAACTTGAACACCTGAGTTCAAATTCAGAATAAACAGCCAAAAAAGACTGACGTCTTCCTCAAGTGAAAAATGAAACCAGAGACCAAAAGTTATTTATAGATCCAAAACAACCAGGGGACGCCTGAAAAGTCTGCAGGCTAATAAACAAATTAAGGTAAAAACAGTAGAAACATCAACATACACTAAAAAACGTGTGGTTTTTTGAGTTATATATACATTAAAGGATCTGTGCCACATTATAAATGCAATCAAAATGTTGATAACTACACAGCTTGGCTTTCTAAGCTCATGAGTGGCTAGTTAGCGGTTATGTCAAACTTCATAGACATAGCTTTACATTTTACGTTGCATACTCATGCTTTACCGAGAACACTAAGTCGCATTCCTCACTCAAGAACCATTCTGTGATAAATCCAGTCTCTCAGAGTTCATGTTAAAGTCTGCGAGGCTGGCTTTCTGTGTGAAACCTGTCCATTTGACAAACGCTTGACACCTACAGGTATGCTGGTATCTTGCTAACTTTTAGCATTTTCTCTTCAGAATGCCTTAAATTTTCCAGGGTTACAATGCGTTCACGTGAAACAGATATGCATTAACTAATCATAAAGTTAATTCTGGTTATGAAAACAGGTGCTATTCAGTAGAAGCTTTGATTTCCTTTAGATTGACAAAGTTGGGGGGAAATTGTTGATTGTTTTGTAGTGACCAAAAACCAATCAGACTGTCCAGTTTAAAAAAAAAAAATAAAGAAGAATCTTGAGAAAACCATGGGCACAAGGGCAACACAAGATTTCCTAGCAGGAAATTAAACTGCAAAGGAGACCAGCTTTAATTTATAGTATCACGTCTCAGTCAGACTTACTCGAAAATGTAACGCTTTCAAAGCCTTTTGAGCCTCATAATAGAACGTGAAAAATACAAACAAATGCATAGACAAAAATGTAGTGACTTCTTGTGGCATATGTGGATATATCCTGTGCATGATATGTAGGATGAGGAATCAGGGAGATGAGCACCTGTTCCCCATTCTGAGAATCTCCACCCATAACCTCTGACACTCTTGTTACTGAGGAATATCGAGAGAGCCCATACTGCCACCATCTAAAATTAAAACGTAAGAAAAAAAAAGGAGAGCGCCCTCTACCTGCAGGAGTGCCGCGTGGGCGTAGGGTTAGGGTCACACAGAGGTTGTGTTCCATTGAAGAAGCCTGACAAACAGCGCAAGCCAAAAATAAACAAGTCAATTTCTTTTGACGGTCACTCATCACCGGGCAGATGTGCCTCGTTATGTCAGGCACAGAAGTGGTATCTTCAGACTGACAGAGTGAATATTTTCATCGTGCCTGGCTTCTGTGCCTTCAAATGTTCCCAATAAATGAGACTGATGGATTTAAACAATATGTATCCATAATTTAATACAGAAGAATTAGAACAGCATAGGAGGAAGTGTTTCATTTAAATTAGTAAAGATATTCTATTCAATTTGCAAAATATTTTCCATCCATCCATCTTTTAACTATTTATCCTGGCCAGGCTGTCAGGAAGGCCAGAAGCTTAATATTTTATGTCACTTTTTTTAAATTTTTTTTTTACTTGGATTTGTAAACACACTTTTTTGAAATCCTACCCAGCCTGTACAAAAAACCATTTTACATTTGGCAGCTGCAGATTCACTTCTTTGTCATATGAGTAACAAACTGATGTGTCGTTCTTTGTGTTTTAGATGGTACAAAAGTCATGTCTTAGCCAATTATTCAGCCTCTGCTTTATACCAGGCGAAGGCAGAAGCTCACTGGATTGTTCAAAGTCCTACTTTGATGCAGCAGCAAAACAAAAGTGAGGGGGGTTCACTCATTATTACGAGATTAAATCACAGGCTTTATGAAAATAGCCTGTAAAAAAGAAAAATTAAAAAATTAAAAAGGGCAGTCACTGGGGTACTGTCAAGACTCATCAATGTTGCGTGAAAAAACCTTTTTTAAGTGCATATCATTAAAACTTTAAGAGCATAACAAAGTTGTCAAAACTTTATGGTTTGTTTGAAATGGATCTTCACACAGTTTGTAAGGAAATGGCCTCAGATTTTAATAATTACCTTCTGGATGCAGTTTAACCAAAGGAAAGACCGTATAAATCGAACACAGAATCTTAATTTGCGTTTGCAGTCACTTACAGTGCAAGTTTAATCTACCCTGCAGTGTTACTTTGAAAAAAATCCTGAATATCCTACTTATGACTGGCGATATAGGTATTTTGTGTACAGTATGCAGTGCTCACCTTGGAGTCTGGGACATGTGTTTTGCAGTGTTAGCTAGATTGTACCGTGAAACGAGTCAACTGTCAGATTGAATGAGGGATTCATTTCTTTGTATTCCCCTACAGGGTGTGACGGTCTTGAAGGAAGGAGACTCCCCTCCTGCATTGTACCACGGCGGTGATCTGCTGGTATGAGACATTCCAGTTGGCAAGGAGACTCAGATCTTGCTGAGGTGTTGAATATGCGTCTACACACGTCTTCGACCCCCATTTTCTGTATGACAGGTGGCGTCCTGTCCGTCTTAGCGGGAAATGTAATTATATAAAAGGACAAGGCCTTGTTCATCCCGTCCTCAGCCTTGCGGGATCACCGGGCACAAAGTGCGTGGCAAGCAAAATCCGGATGTTTTTTGTATTTCCTAATTTCACAAAATAAATTTAAAGAAAACAACAGTTCCTTCACAGACCCGGAAATCTCTAGCGCCAAAGTCAGCAACTGAAGTTGGAAATTTTCTCGCGCCTCTCGTTGTTCTTGCAGCGGGTTGACGACTTACACCCACTCTGGGGGGCTCTGTTGTCATGGCAGCACCTGTTCATAGTCACAGGTTGTTTCATTGCAGGTAGATCTCTGTGAGATATTTAATTACGTTTGCTTTCATTTCCGCTCATTTCAGCCGTGTTAAGTCACTCTTCCGATGTTTACAAGGATTCACCCTTTAGTGTGGGGAAAAAAAAATGTCGTCATATGAGGTAAGAATCAGCAACAAAATGTTACAAATCTCTGAAATACCTTCCCACTACAACTGCGTGAAGTGCGAATTAATGAGGCAATTGGGCAGAGGAAGTTCAATCTCCTTTACAAAGGAAACAGGTCACTTGTGCTATTTCTTTATGCCATTACATAGTCTTAGAAAGCAGTAGCCCAGGTTGTTCCATATTTTAGATCGCTCAGTCACCCCTAATATTTCAATGCTGCTGCACTGATCTGAAAACCTCCTTATCTCATAGGTAGTGCAGTAGGCCAGACTACCTAGGTTTGAAGAATGGGTGACGGCCAGTCTTGGGGCTCTCTGGGACTTGGTCTAGACTTGTTCTAAAGACAGCAGAGTGTGTTTTGTCCTGGATGGCAGTCGCTATTATTTTTTGCTCTTTTTGTAAAAAGTAAAAGAAAGAAAGAAAAAAGAAAGAATGAATGAATGAATGAATGAATGAATGAATGAATGAATGTGAATTGTTTGGCATTGATGCACCAATTTTGTGATGTTCAATGCTCGCTGTGTGTTTACTGAGCAGGGCAAATTAAGACAATTGTTTTAGGGGATGGTGCTTTGTATTCAATTACTTGAGGAATTATAAAGTGTGAAATTCCACAAGAGGAAGACAGAGGTACTTTCTTCATCCTATAAGGCTTCAAAGACATGGCTGGTGGACTGAAAAATCCCAAAGTGACCGCGTCGATAGGCGTCACCTTATACAAAGGAATAGCAGCTTGACAGGATCGTTTTAGCCAGTATGGAAAATGCAAAGCCTACGTGAGTTAGTCAGCAAACGTATGCTTTCAAAGTCACTAGACTCAGAGACATTAGTGCCTAGACTCAAAGCCATGTCAGGCAAAAGGACAATAATTTATCTTTCAGTTCCTCCTAAATGTGGCAGCCTGCCTTTGTCCAATTTAAATACATGCTTGAATTTAAATAAAAGAGGTGTCAAATATAATCAGAACATTCTGTTCATGTGCTACATGCTGGATTATGTGAATAGCAAAGGTGAGTTTTTCCGAAGCAAAGCCATCTGTAACTCTGTCTTGTCAGCTTATTTGTTGCTATGTGCTCGGATATAAATCCCCGTGGCCTCAATCGATCAACTTGGAGACACTCCTGGAAAATTCTGACGTATTTGCACTGAAATATGTACAAGTACACTTATCTTAATGGCACGTACAGTATGAAATGACAACTGCATTGAATGTACGGATTCACAGAACCAGTAATGTGTAAAATCAGTTTCTGAGGCGTGATTCATTACTTTGTTACAAAGCTGACACCATCTTAATTTTGGTGCCACTAATTTTTGACATGGAGCAGGGTGAAAATGAGGGTGATTTCGTTTTAATCGGGCCGTAGGAAACTTTTTTGGCATCCTATCCATCAAGTAATTCCAAGGTGATAGAGATCATCAGAAGGAAGCTGTGGACTATCTTGAAGAGGGCACAGTTTTCGCTTTTAAGCTACATGAAAGTGAAGGACTTCAAGTATCTGGTGTTTGAGCTATCAGCAAGCGGCGGTAATACGCCTAGCCATCATGGTGAAATTGACAAATTAATCTCACAAAAGGGATCCTACCACGAAGCTACAAAACAAACACCTTCTTTTCAGTCGACCTTGAACAACACTACATCTCCTTGTGTACCAGGATGGGTCATGAAATTATATCACATATAAAGGTCAAAGCTTGCCCACATTAACGTTAGTCAGGATATAGCACATCTTAAAATGGCACACCTAGAAATGTTGCAGACTGGGTTTTTAAATAAAAGTCTCTTTCAGAAAATGGTTGCACATGTATACACGTGTGAGAATTTGTGAATATATGGAACACTTATGGGATAAATTAAGTCTTGGAATAAACCACACTACCAGCATTAAGACTTACACTTTGGAAAAGAGAAAATTAATTGTGTGTTCTGTGTGCTAAGGTCTTTCTGGACAATCTGAATTAAACAGTCGAAAGACATCAGTAGACATTTTCTGCACAACTGAATTATAGCACAATTGAAGTGTGCAATTAATTTGTATCTCACAAACATAGCCAATGGTCATCAAACTAAAAGAAAGTTAAAGCCACATAGCTACGTTTTAATTATTCTTCAAATTAAGTCAATAAATATGGTGAATATTCAGATATATAAATGCAGAAAAAAATGACTGTTGGAGACCAAATGTAAACTCAATGTCTTGCCATATCACACAATGTTCTCATGGCTTCAGGTGTAGCAGAGTATCTAAAATTCGATCCACATGGAGCCCCATTTCTGAACAACCTGAGAACCTGAATGTCCTTGACTGAAAATTTGGGGGGGGGCTTCTTGTACCCAAGAATGAGACATCAGAAAATTCGTGTGCCGCAGACAAGAAGCAGTCAAGTCACGGCTGTCACTTATCTCGGCTCGCAGAGTCATGCAGCCCTGCTGTCGCATCCACCAGATGACACCAGATGACAGAGCCTCTATGGAGGCTTCAGACCTGATGAGGAAAGCAACTCCTGCTGAGCACTGTTTAATTGAGGGAAGGCGGTGAATTTTTTTGCGGAGAAGCACCAAGACACCTCGCATCTGTGTGGCGCGTCGTCTTGCTGGTCTGCTCCCAGCATTGACTTCACCAACACCCCCATTTTGGCATATGCTATTGGCCAAGTGGGAAAACAGCAGCGATGTTCACTCGCATCGATTCACCAGAAGATAACACTTTAACTGCAGTGTTTAAACAGATACAGTGTTCCCCTACCTGATGTCCATCAAGAGAATGGTTGGCTCAGAGTAGATACTGGTATTAAGAAGACCATCTCTTTACAGATTAATAAATCATTATTCATTGATGTTTCATTATACAATACCATGGTATTGTTGAATTTCTTGGCACTTATATGATTACATGGAGTAATTATCAGAACTAATGACGAGATGTTTGCCCATAGCATAATGGATCTCCCACCGTGTTTAACAGTTGGTGACAGACATTGTCGTTTGAAGGAATCCTTTTGCTTACTCTACACAAACCCATCTGGATGTCAGAGCGAAAGATGCCCATATTGCTTGACCCAGAGTTGACCATATTCCTTTTTTCCATTGCTCAAAGCTCGAGGTTACATGTGTTTGTTCATTAGGCTTGGATAGAAGTGGTTCCCAAAAGCCATAATTCGGCATCGCGAAGCTCATGACATACAGTTTTTGTCGAGAGTTGCTCACAGAGGTTTCGATTCCATCCAGGGGTTCAGTTTTATGCCTTGCTTTATCTGGTGTTTAGAAACAATCCCTTTAATTCAGTGACCGTCTTTCCCTGTCGGTGAACTTTGACTTGTGGCCACTGTTCCTCTTTGCCAGTGTAGTTTGTCCATGTTTGACATATGCTGTTATGACTTTTGAGACCGGTCCACTTGACTCAATACGTCTTTTTGCAGTTTCAGTGGCCACTGCACTTGTAATTCAGGCACTGACTAGCTAACCCCATTCAAGCTCTGTTAATTGTCGCATGCCATTTTGAAAACTCGCATATCAAAGTGCTGATTATCAGATCTCGTCTATAGATGTCACATCCTAATTGGCATTCAGCCTCACATGAATCACCTTTGTAGCTGGACTTGATATTGTGATTTATTTGCTTCAGAGTAAAAGTCCTTTTTCATGTTGTTTCACCATTAACTGATCCCACTCCTGTATTATTTATGTTGTATATGAAATCAAGAAATTTTAACAATTGACTGATTTGCCAGAATTTCACATCAGGCAATTTATGGGTAACAATGCTGACTATAGGAAGGATACGGCAGTACCGATGAATCCTCCATGTATATTATTATCCACATGTCTCAAATAAACATCAATTTATGCTTCTATCACCAATCTCCACTTATCCAGTCGGGGTCACAGGAAACCCAATGTCAGTCCATTGCAATGCATACACACAGACACACACAAACATGGTCTTCATTAGGGTAACCAGAACTTTTGAGCAGCAGTCTTGTGGGAATCTGAAGTAACCTGAGGCGAGCAAAAGAAATTTGGCAGGATTTAAACCCATGACCCACACTGTGAACTAACAATGGAGCCGACTGAGCCAGAGGTCCCGCATCATATCTTATAACGACTGATTGTTCACATGCCCTCTGCCTTGATACGTGGTCTCAAGATCGTTTATGTACATTTGAGGTGTAATAGTGTTCATACCAGCACATTTTTCTCACCCTGCAGCCACTCATCCTTTGCCATTTGGTAAAGATGCTGAGCTCACACATCACAGGAGGCTTGTTGACAATGTATTGTGAACATCCTCAAAGGGTGAGATTATCAAGGGCTTTGGGGAAAAAAAAGGGCATTTACTTTAATCTCCCTAATTGTCTTCATTTGAGCCTGAGCTCTCTTAGACCGCTCGATATGTCTCCATCATTTTTCTTCTGAGAAAGAAAATGTGACAGATTGATTGCAATGCAAAATATCTATAATTAGAGTTCCTTCTCTTAAACAATTGTGTAATTATGGAGCACGTATTTACTGCAGTTCTGAGTTCCACAGTGTTGACTTGTTAAAGTAATGCTCATATTGATCTTTCACCCATTTTTCATCTATCCGTCCTGTTGCTGGCTTGCATATTCTGTCAGGCAAACTTCAACAGAACATGTGTCTTGTTTTCTACATATTTAGGAGAAAATTACTTAATACTGAGCCTCACAATGATTAACATACGATCTGGCCACCTGGGGATAGAAACTGGGATGTAGTAAATATCAATGATGTTGAGAGAAAGGGATTAAATAACCAACAGCGAAATTAACTTGATGAGAAAAAAAGTCAAGGTGAGAACAAAAGGTGATGTTTGAGAGGGAAAATGTTCGAAATGTCACAATTAACCTTGCATGGGGAGCTTGATTTAGGAAGATTACAGAGGGTGTCAGAACAAAAGTGACCAAACGAATATGTCTCCCTCTACAGGACTGGAGGAAATACGCATATCACATAATGCGGTCTTTTATGAACTCTTTGTCTTGATATTCTGTGTATTTTTTGTTGAATTGTAAAGCGTCCTTGAGTGTATGAAAGGTGCTATATAAATAAAACGTTATTATTATTATTATTATTATTATTATTATTAATCAGCTCAGACTGCAGGAGTCTGTTAATGAACATTTGAAAACTAGGCGCTCTTGGTCCTTTAAACTGGCACCTTAAGAGCAGCTTGCATTTAAAGACTAATCTTTATCCCTGTTTGTCACAGGATAGCGACAACAGGTTCTGACAACATCAATTAATATCCTCCGTGTAACGTGCTGTGTATCTGAATCCCCCCCACACACAAACACACACACACACGTCAGGAATGTCAGAGTTACAACCGCGTAACTCTGAGCCGCACGTTAAGCTCCGAAAGAACACGCCGGAGTTTTCCGGCGAACAGATGCTTCACCCCCCCTCTCCCCACAGTGTTCAAAGGAAAGCGGCCTGTCACCGTCACAACCGTTTGTGAAGTTAATCCTTTTTAAAGTGCTGACAATGTTCGCAAATTGCGCGCACATCTGAAAATGTTAAATAGGAACCACCCGAATGCCTTGGAGTGGAATGCACCCGAAATCACCTCACCTGTAATCATACTGTTGCCTCACGCTCAGGATTATTGACGCCAGTGCCCAGAGGCCTTCACCAGCCTGATATGGAGTTTCAGCTGTCAGCATGAACACAAAAACACTCACTCTAGATTGGGTGTGAAAGTGGAGGAATTAAGTCTGTGCATTTGCCTGAGAGAACAGCCTCAGATGTTTATTTACCAATTTAAATCAGATGCGACAAATCTGTCACCGTTATTAGATTAGACTATGGTTAATACTCCTTGTTAAAAAAAACAGACCAATTACCTGTGGTCACATGGAGCTATGTCAGCTAAAACTAATAGGATGGATGAGTACCCACATACTGCCCTGAGATTTATAGGAGAACGAAAAATACCACTTTATTAGTTATAGATCCACAGGCTGATTTTGAAATGCCATTTAAAATGAGCTTAATGATAACTAAAGGACATTGAACCATTTTAAACAGCCCGAACATGTCAATTAACTTTGAAACTTAAGGCAAAATAGTTTAATCATTTAAAACTCATTATAAATGTAAATTAAGATTTTAAAACTATATGCAGATATAATCTTGTGTAAACGTTTCCTACTGTGCTTATTGTCCATGGTTATGTCTGAGACTGTAAAAAAAAAAAAGCAAACAAACAAACATGCATTTACATTTTTGTATTACTCATCCATCAGATTCCTATTCAGAGGGACTTGCAGGAACTCAAAGAAAAAGAACAACAAGCTAGGCAAAACCAAAGTACAGATGCATAAATCACACGTAACACAATAGCAAATTAGTGTCAAGGGAAATGTACAAGAACGAGAAAGAAGAACTTAGAGGCGTCACGACAAACAGCACGACAGCACGTAAACAGTTAGCCAGAGAACAAAAATACATGAGCAGCGCTGTCTCCTGCCGGTAGAAAACCTCAGAAACACGCAGTTTTGAGAATTCCAGAGCATGCGATCGCTGAGGATCTTGTATCTGACATGCAGTGAAATATGGATTGTTCCATTTATGTGTTTCTTAAGTTTAAAATTAAAAACAAATTGGGCAGATATGTGAAACAGATCATCCATAGTGTTCATAACTGGTTCTTTAATTCAAGCAATAAACTATCAGATGTATTTTCATGCTGCAGATATCGTGCGGATTCGCGTGAAGTCGACCTTAAGGCAAGGACGCGCATACCGTTTTTTGGAAACCTGGAGTGTTTGATGACCCCCAAGAAGATCAAAGTGGATTTTTGCTAGCATCATATCATGGTCATCTTAGTGAGCGTAGGGGAAGGGCATCTCCATCCAGATGAAAGAAAAGATACAAATGTCTGGTTTGGTCACCTTTGATAAGGAGCGGTAAGAACAACCAGTCACCCACTCCATATAGACACTTTGCTGGTTGGGAGGGCTGTGTTATTGTCCTGATTAGGTGGTTTTGATGAGTTCTAATTTCAGAGCAGAGACTCTGACTGGTTGAAGAATTGCATGCTGAGAACAAATGCAAAATTTTCACGTTCAGTTACAGTTTTGAACCGCTTTCAATGCATTGGAAGCAAAACAAAAGGCAAGTCAACAATACTATGTCCAGGAAGCTATATTACTTAAGCCTCTGTGCCTCTACTGAGGACTAGCTGATATCTTCACCCTGAAAAGGGATCGCTGATACAGCCAGTCAAATGACTAGAAAAGATGCTCTCAAACTGCCCTCCCATCCCTGTTAGACCTCAGATATATCAGGAAATCCCTGCCTTGTCCTTTTGCGGAAATAAAAAAGCAGGTTCACACCAGATTATTACCTTGATGCCGGTGATTTCTCGGCACGGATACCATACTTTGATCATCCAAATCTCCCGTTCACAGAAAGATCAAAATGGGTCATTTACACAGTGACCTCCAACTGCAATAGCCATTGAGAAAAAAACATCTCAGGACCTATGACTTTACGCCATACCGGAGGGCATCCCAAAACACCCCATCAGCATTTGAAGGCGGTTCCGACCTCACACCTTTTTCACAAAGTGATATAGTTGGCCTGCCATTATGAAATGAAACAGAACAACCTATTTACAGTTTACAGGGCTGCAGGACTGTAATTTTGCTCTCTGAATGCAGTGCTTAGTAAGGAGTTAACAGGCACCTATGCAGCCCCAATATCTCTTGACATGTTTTGCTATCTACCCCATCTTTAACACAGTGCTTTAGTTTTTTTTTTTGGTTTCATTCGTGTCTGTTAACTTTCCCATTATCTCTATGCACCGGCTTGAGAAGGATCAACGTAGCTAAAGTGGGGTGTTGTGTGGGTGCGACGGTGATTCCGAAACTGCCACTCGAAATTGAAACACACCATCCATCTGTGGTGGGCCCACGAAAAAATGATGGCGGTATAATAATCGCAGATTAACTCAGACACTTATTCGTAATCATAATTTAAAACAAAAGAAATGGCAGATGAATTCAATATAATTTTAACTTGCTAATTTATATTTAAATGGGTGTAAAAGTAAAGTGAGATTCACGTACTGATAAACCAGACTGATGGCTAGAACAAAAGCCACTGTTTCCTTCTATGGCTATTGCTACGACTGAAATGTGTTTTAACCAGCAGCCTTTTTAAAACAATGTACTCGAATGCTAGTACATTTGGTTTTCAATCACCACAAACCTTCATGAAAAGTGTATTATTCTAACTACCTGAAAGACTTTGAAAAGCTTAATCTAAGCTTGATAAATATCCATCGCAATATTATAAGAAAATGATGCCAACCCCTTAAATCCTTGAATTTTTACAAAAAGGCGTTTAATTTAGCCATCGTCTTCTTTTAAAGTTATTGCTGTAACCACAAAGCGCAGCACATTTTGTCATGAGTACAGACATCTTAAATGACTTCATGATTCTTTTATATGCTGCTGTCAAACGTAGCAGAACATCTGAAACGGCTTTCTGAATGTGTCATTTTGTTTATTTGTTTATTTATTTATTTTGCAGCTACACGTAAAGTAGAATATATTACCGTAGTCTGTTGGTAATCCTCTTAATGCAATCTGTTGTAGCTTTTGTAACTATTCTTTGTTTGTCTGTTTGCTTGTTTGTTTGTTTGTTTGTTTGTTTGTGTTAACTGTTTGTTTTATGTCAGCTGTTTCATCCCGCCCATGTTGAGAGCTAGTCCAGGTTGTCACAGTCATTGTGTTTCCTTTCTTTTTAAATTCAGCTGTGGGGAAGAATCGGGCGAGCTGCCTTACATCAATAGCCATAACAGGCAGTCCTATGAATGGTTTTGAGTGTGAATGCGGTGGGCGGACACCACGTGTGGCATGGAATGCAGACGAGGCGTCGTGGGGCCAGCTCCGATTGGCTTTTCAGACAAAGCCCCAGAAGACTGAGCTGGCCCCTGTCATCACACGTGGTGTGTGCTTTCCTTCTGTCAGCCCAGCTGCCTCTCCTTCAGCTCTGATTGCCGACACGCGGGGGAATTGCAGGAGGAGTCAGTATCACATTAGCCCTCATCGAAGGGACGCGGCAAATTTGCTACACTCCACAAGACTGGCACTTGCACATCAGCTGACACGCAGAAATCAGCAGTGGGTTTTAGCAGCGTCCCTTGCATGCATCAGCAGTGTTTTTAAGCTTCATGAACAAACATTGATGCCAGGCCATCTTTGTTTCTGGACTGAGTCCAGGGCAGACTCTGAGTGTGGTAAGATGATACCCTCAGGTCCAGTGCATGAGAAAGTTTACATGTGGCCAATTAGCTATCACATTATTTTAAACAGATGTTCACCCCTGGTTTTAATCAACCAGGAGCACCAGGACTCAGAATGGGACCTAAGAAAATCTTGAACATTGTCTTTCTTCTTTAGAGTCCCAGTACACGGTCCCCCAATTTCATCTCATTAACTATATGCTCGCCTTCCTTCCAAGATCCTGCTTTAATTACATTTATATGTTTCGATTTTGCTGTACTGTGCCCAACATGAGCAAGATTAGAGAATAATCTGTCACCAAGCAGATCAGGCTGTCAAGCTTTCTGCCCTTTCTGTGCTCATCTGGGACACTCCTTGTCCAATTAAAAAGCTATAACGAGACATTTTCGTAAGCGATTGGACTAGGACCACCCTGGAGGTTTTTAACAGAACTTGACACAGGAAGATTTGTTGCTCAAATGTTGTCTACATTTTGAACCCTAAAACACAGTACCTGTTCGTGTCCAGGAGCCTGTTTGTATACAGAAACTTTCCTGTTTCTTTACTACATTGTTGATCAATATGGAAGCAATCCATGTCTGTTGTCCATACCAGTCTTAGCCATGGTGCGTTTTTGGGCTGTCACCCAACTAGGGCGATGACAACAGCAATACCCTCATTTGGATTTAACAATAGAAGCAAATATGAATGCAAGGTTGAAAATAAAATAGCACAGAGATGTATTTAGAGTGATGTATGCTATCTAAATAAAACTGAGGTTTTAAAGGGCACAGATGGATGTTAAGTTGATTTAGCAGCTTGAGTCACTATGTATATACTGGAACAACAATCTGGTTTCTTGTCTCCAGGTATACTACTTACAGCTTACCTGTAATGTATTGCAATATCTTTCATAATGTGAAGCAATTTCACAAAATGTATCAAAATTATATCATGCGTAGAGTAGGGGAAAACTGCGGACAGCGTGTCGGTCCGTCGCCACGCGCACAATCGGGACAATTTAGAGACAGCAGTTCGCCTGGGAGGAAATCCGCACAATCATGAGAGGAGCAGGACCCACACTGAGCCAGGGATGGGATTAGAACCCACAATCCTGGAGGTGCAAGGCTGCAGTGCTTAACCGCTGATCACAGTTTATTTTGCCCTGACGTTATATCGACTGTCATTAAATCTATGATTTGCACCCTTTAATAACTCCAACAAGTTGAGTAGCATGAAGGGAACGGCAGCGATTCTGTGATGGTCACATGATATCCTACTTGACTTGGAATACCTGCCACTCTTTCTATCTGAATATTAGTGAGGCACACATGTGGACGTTTAAAAGCAGAGAAAGGCAATAGAATGACTAATTCACAGGTCAGGTTCCAAAATAAAATAATTGTGCTTTTCTGCAAAGTGCGGCCTTAGAAATCAGTTTGACAGCATGCAATGCAGTGCGAGGGTTTAGCAAAGCAGTTTTGGGGTGCACCGGAACACAGGAGGTGTAAACAGTCTGGAAAAAAAGGGATTAATATCACAGTAAATATTAACAGTGTAATAGAATGTTCAGCTCGGTCTTGTCCTTTGTACAAAAAGCTTGTGCTGGTGGATTTCATCTTCATGCCAGAAAGGGAAGGATTACGTTTTCCTGATGTTCCTTAGAATGTCATCGCGATCACTCCGTATTTCATGGCGTACAGGGGTTTTAAACTATAAATACCTTCCTGGTAACTTTACGAGAATTCTGAGTCTTTTTTACTAATTCGGACTAGTATTAATACACGGTAAGAAAAAAAAAAACATACTAATTGACTTGATAAGGACCTCTTTACACCTGTTTCTAAGCACATAAGACAAGCTCACAGAGGCATTTCATAGATAAACTCCCACAAACCGTAGTGGTATCAGTCTCTCTCCCCCTGGCACCTGCTGCCCGTCTCTAACTCTATACTTAAGACATGTCTTTTTCTTGGGTCTTGGGGTGGCCCAAGTAGTTCTTGAATTAAAGTTCACATTCTACGCCTGAAAACCCCAATCATCTAAATAAATATTTATTCTACTTTGGCTAAAAAGTAAGCCAAATATTCTTGTTGGATGTTATAACTGGAATCCAGTTAATATATATTAAATACGCCAAGAATGGTGGGACAATTGGTCGTGTTTAATCATTTTGGGTAAGCATCAACGAATCTGTGAAAAGCGATGCTAAAAAAAAAATTTTTGTGGAGAAATTAGACAGGAATGTGAGAATAATAATTCTAAAAACATATAGTTATACTATTCTGTAGAGGAACAGCCTTTTAGGTGACAATATATCAGGACCAGTGAGTACCAGACGGTAAAATGTCTCAGGTTCCTCAGCCTTACCATTTGCCCACCTGCATTTGGAGGAGCCAATTAGCACTTGGAGAGCGAACTGAGATGAGTATCAATTCGTCTTCATGAGATCTGGAAGAGGAACTCCACTCTGCTTTTTCAGTGCTGTCAAGTTCATCCCGTGCAGGTTAGACTCAATCATTGGCTCTGTTTTGACAATTGTCAACTGTCCTCCTATCCAGGTCTGAAGAGGCAGCCTCATGATAACGTCTGCTTCAGCTAACCTTTCTGCTAAATTGAAATAAGACAAAAAAAACCCTTGTTTGAATACTTTACTATATATCCTAGACAGTATGTTTGTTCCAAGATGAACTTAACACGTATCACAAATGCAACAAACCTGAATCACGTCGCAGAACTTTAAGAGATGGATGTCAGTTCTGAGATTCTTGAGAGCACAGCTTTTATTTACATTTCCAATCAAAAAAAGCTTCACCCTGTACCTTTGTGAGCAGAAAAGCATTCCTTACATATACAAAGCTGATTTCCAGCATCAAATAAACAACCTAGGAACTGCTGTCTTCCTTGCTCATTGGTCAACCCTTGCTGTGTTATTTACTCCTTCTTGTTTCTATATTTGTTGCTTTCTCTGCCTCTTTCCGGTTTAGTGTATCCGCTTATCTCTCATTTAGGATCCACTTGGTGCAACTGGGGCTGAGAAAATGAAAAGTGGTCGCCGGGAAGAAGTGGAAAGCTTTTCCCCCGCATTCCCTCCCATTTTATCACTGTAGGTGCATTTGATGCCCCGCCTGCCACAGGGCTCACAACGGCGGAGTCCTGATAAGGGGGAGACCGGCTGGAAAGCCGGTGAACTGCGTCCGCTTCTCACTCCCTGACTGTCGAGCCTCGCCCGTCTTTGGAAGGCTGTGGCGATGCGTTGACTGTCTTCCCATGGTGGGCTGGACCTTTCATTTGACAGATGTGGCCAACACACACAGGAACAAGGTTGTTCTGCCTCGTCTGCATTGGCATTTAGGAGTTAGCATTCGAGTCTGTGGCCCTAGTGTTCATTCTGAGAAGCTGAAATCAGCTGATGAAACATTAACGACTAAGATCAATTTAAACTGACTTCACAGACCAGCTGCGTATGGTGTCACATGACCCAAAGCGTTTTGACACTCTGATGGTTTCCATTTTCAGTGCTGTCTCTATCTAATCACCACAGTGTCTCCCAAAATACACCAGGGGCATGTCACATGATGAACAAGCAGATTGTACTGGGTAGGTGTGAAACAAACCTATTATCAGCAAATTGGTTTTTTCATAAGTTAGTTACGATAAAAGATCACAGTTGTCGAAACTTGACAGGATCACAATGAAACTCACCATTAAATATAAGTTTGTCAAAACATGAGCCATTATCAAAGTGCACAAGGTTCTGTTCTGAAGTATAAAAGGGCAGACTTAGATCTAAACACACACCAACATTTACTATGTCATGCTATGAACTTGCAAAAAATGGTTTCATGTCGAGTATCTCACATTCAGAATTTTACGGAGGGTTATCCTCTTGTGCTGTGAAAAAACACAGTTGAACTTTCAAAGCCTGACTTTGTGAATGATTGTGTGTCCAACAAAAAAAAAATAGGAAATTACTTGAATGTGGATCTTTCAGAAGAAAACTGAAACGTAACCTTTGGTAATTCCAAAAGATACAAGAGCCAAATGTTGTTACTTTTGATCTCTCTGCGATCACATAAATCTAGATATGGTCGCGGGAAATTCTGCACGTGTTTGGCACCTGGAATCAAGGGGAACAGACAAATGGGTCGCTGTGGAATTAGGTTCACTGCAGCTGGCAGAAAATCTTGTTTGCTTGTGGCTCCCATTGTTATTTTTTTTTTCTTGGGGTTATATCCGAGATTGCATGCACGTCACTGAGTGAATTGGTACAGCTTGAAAAATTCACCTCTCTTGCATTTTTGGGCCCTTGCAAAACTGGACTGAAATGTTATTGCGAGTGAATGAGCAGTCTGACGCTGTTCATGGAAAAAATATACTGTCACCAGGGAAAGCATATATATTTCTGTATATGAGGAAACTTTAAACCTCAGGATATGTTCAGCCCACCGATGCTACTTTCCTGCCTTCGGGCAAAGGAGCTGACTATAATTAGGTAGAGGCCAGTAAAATTTGGTATGTTTCTTTATTCTTAATTTTTTTTATTTTTGTCTTTTACAAAAAGTCTTTTTTATTTATTGAACCGATCCTCCCTGTGTTGTTGAATCTCTTCTGTGCTCAACACAGCAGCCTTTTTGACCTCAAAGCTCACAGCTATTGGCGACTTCAAAGGCCCCATGGGGTGTAAATTATAGTGCAGCCTCATTCTGACAGCTACATTTTACGTACATTTTCCAGTTGCATCATCAGCTCATCAGCACATTGTACATTTTTTTTTGGACTTTTTTTTTGTGCCAGGCAGCTCTCTTGCCTGACTGAACCCTTCCAAAAACATGCCGTAAACCTAATAATGATCTCAGACAAAAGGTGTCAGGAATTTTCAGGCGACGAATTTGAAACCTCAACATTGGGCCTGTGAATGCTATGGTTGCCATATCGAAAACATTTTTTTCTCCTAACGGAGTTTCGCCAGAAATGTACGTGTATAGCATGATGTCTTTTCCCTTCCAGACTGCTGCCTGCGTTGTTGATGTTTTGTGTATTCCAAACCCAGATATCCAATTTACCAAGCACCAAAGCCCACAAATCAAAATCACCATCATCATCATGGAAATAGTCATAATAATAATCAGTTCTAATAACCCACCACAAAATGAATCTATTCTAAAAGCACAGTACTATCACCCTAAATTATTCAAGTATTGAAAAATACACATGAGCTACTTGGCTGAATTATACTTATTCGGGCTCTTCAAAGCTTCAGATGTCTGTATGATTTTCTGTTAAAAGCTTGGGTGTTTACTATCTTTCCCACATTGTGCTTTTAAAATTCTCCCTTCCATATCGCCTGTCCTGCTCGCAAAGCGTCTGACTGCACATGAAACCCACATGGCAATATTAATAGCACTGTTGTTTCCTAGAGATCTGTCATCGTAGGCCATCTGTGCAGAAATGTAGTTATGTAGTCAAAATGTATTTTGGCTATGATGTATTAACCTTTCAAATAGAGTGTCCAGGAAAACGAACTTCGCCATATTACAGGGCTGCTCCTCAGGAATTGTTAGACAGATCCCAATGGCACGATGTCATTCATATATTTGACATGATAAACACAAGCTTGTGCCATGAAGGAGTGTCCAAAGTTCATCTTTTAGTCACATCTAGAAGTCAGAAGAAGATTGTACGTGTGTATCAGAAAGAGAAAGAGTTTGTGTGTCTGTGTGTGTCTGTTTACTAGGAGTAATAAACAGCACAAACAAACACACATACAAGGCATTCCATACACTTTCCTTGAATGGATAACACCAGGCAGACTATAGAATTTCTATGTATGTTCACTATGTAAGCTTGGTGTTGGGTGCCATCATACCACAGAAAACACGCATGTGCGGCAACTTGAAGATCTGCTTTGTCTTGTTGTGCCTTTCATTGTAATGTATGATGATCCACTAACACCTGAATGACTGTCAGTCTCAATTAGCTTCCTTGCCAACAGTGTACAGCAATTAAACTAGCGGAAAATGACAATATCTTGGGTTTCTGGGCGGCAGGTTTACCGTTAGCTTTTTTTAAGCAATGGAGAGAGACAGAGAGAGAGACAGGTTTGATGCCAGAGTCAGTAGATGGTTTGAGGTTATAATAAGAACTGCAGAGGAATTAGGGAAAGAACGTGAACTATTCTTAAGGGTTGTAGGAGGCAGACAGCAGAGAAACTCCCATCTGCAGCTTTTGCCCTGGTACACCTGAGCTCATTAACGTAACTGCACACGTTTGAAATGATTTAGAGATGAAAGAGAGCCGAGGGGAGGGAAGTCAGATGGCTCGAGTGGCAGTTCCTGCATTCACGTGCATGGGTGAGCCTTCAGACTGAAATCACTTGTTAATATACTGTATGTCCGTCCATCACAGAGCCTTCATTCTTATCTGGGGTTTATTCTTTTTAGAGGAGTATAAATAAATGAATTACTCAAAAGTGTTACATCAAAATGCCAATTCAGTCTTTCATGCAATATGAGTTCCAAATATATGCTGTGAGGTGCCAAAAAATTCT
Organism: Gymnarchus niloticus; assembly: GCA_009936485.2. NCBI lineage: Eukaryota > Metazoa > Chordata > Actinopteri > Osteoglossiformes > Gymnarchidae > Gymnarchus > Gymnarchus niloticus. The sequence continues at coordinate 3,605,545 of JAACJT020000095.1, read as the reverse complement.
ATTTTTTATTAAAAAAAAAGATGGGAATCGAGCCAAAGCTTACTCTTTTTTTTTCTAAATTCCAAAATACAAAAATGCCTTGGTTTTGATTACAGCTGCTGGAGCTTTAGAACAAAACACGGGAACTGAATCATGCACGGACTTCTCTTAATTCCAGTACATTTATCAAACTGTTATTGTTGCATTGTGTCATGGCTTGACACGGGCGAACTTAAATAGTTTGATCACCTTTCTCACGTGCTCTCACCAAACTAATACTTTATCACTGATCTCACAGGGAGCGGAAACAAGCTGCCCAACATCCGTTGACAGATAATCTAGAACTAGGCATTTATGTGGGATTGCTGATATCTGACATGTTGTATTATGTCATGTTCAACAATCACCTTATGATCTTGGGTTCTTTTGTTAGCCCCTGAAATATGATAATTACCATGATGACATAGGACCGTGAGAACTGTATAAAATTGTCCACCACACACTTCACATTATCCCAGAGTCACTCGGTCAATTAACCCGGGATTAATCAGATGACAGCACGCAAAACCCAGGGATCAAAGATCTTCCTAAGGAGAAGAGATGCTTCGATGAATTCATAACGGCCTGTGTTTGTGTGTGTGTGAGTCATCCTTTGTGTAAATCTGTTTAAAGTGATTCTTACAGTATGTCATTACACAGTTGTGAAAGTACTTAGCATGAGACTAAAATGACAAAACTTAGCCACTCTACCTGCGTCATCCTGCCAAAGGGTGGATCGTATCTGCATGGTAACCGACATACAAACTCCTAAACGTGACAAGTACAAACGTGTTTTGCATAAAATTAACGTGAAGCAGACTGTGAGCGCTGACACAATTAAACACAGAGCAATTTGTCGGTGAACAGCCAGTAGGGGATACTGCTCTGACAGCAAAGGTCATCTCGGCCGTCGCTTCCAGACACGCTGTTCAAATAAACATGAGATAGCACACTCGCGGTAATATCGGCGGTCGTCAAAGACGGGCTGAGAGGCCTCAATGAGCTGCGGCTCCTTTAAGTGAAAACCGGCCAGCCTAACAGTGTTCGGTCTATTCGTTAATCCCGAGGGCAATCTCAATTATCCGTGCTTCGTCCCAAACCAAAAAATGACCCTATTACTCTCCGAATGCAAGCTGAAGTGACAAGCCAATATTATATACATCTCACCTTCTGTTTAAGATGATACAACGCAAAAATAATAAAGTGTAAATTGAACACACTCTCTGGATGTATATATGGAAAAACACACATTACTCTGGAGGCTGAAATATTAAAATTACTAAAATGGAGCTTTGCATGTGCCGGAAGTGTCAAAGTCGCGGAAGTATATCCCGATTTTAGACTGTTTTGTTTGTTGTTCTCCCCATAGCGTGTTTCTTTTGGCAAACTGTCAACCTACTACCACCACCGTGTTTCACAGCTCACTCAGAAGTGCAGGAGCATATATTGCCTTGACGGGGCACGTAATCAGTTGCTATAGAGACTGTGTGTGTGACTGCATGCAGTTTGTGGAGAATCGCAGCTGGCTGCTTTCCTGACTTCTGAAATGTGGTGTTTTAAATCTTTCGCACATTTCTCCGTATTTCTGCGGGTCGTGTTCTGATTTGGTGTCTGCGTATCCCAAATTTGCACACATAAAAACAGCAAGTAAACAATCCAGCCATCCACTCATTTTCCATAACCACTGACATCATACCAAGTTGCAGAACAACAACAATAATATCAATAATAAATCACATAGGCAGTTATAATGCTTTATTGGATCTTTTAACAAAAAGAATGCCCTAAATGTTTTATCTGCTAACTAATTTACCCTATTCACTTTCCTTCACAATCTCTCTCTTCTGTTCTGTGAGTAACATGCTCCTAAGATTAAATGAAATATTCCAAAAGACTTCAGTTAATTTCGTTTAAGTAATTCAGGTCCATTTTTTTTTTTTTTTTTTTTTTAAATTTTACTTACACATTCATTTCATTTATGAGACTAAAACTAGCTATACACTTTGTTACTCATCCTGAGCTAAATCTGGGTGGTATTTACCCTTGAAGTAGCTTCATGGAACACAGCTCCTGGGCAAAATCGTAAGCCTGTGTTTCCTTTCTTAACTGGATCTAACCTATGAAACGTGGCAGTTTACCAGTGTTGTCACTTTAAACACAGCGTCAGAATGAAGCAATGCCTTTCACTGCATTGAGTCAATAATGCCATTATGTTTCGGCGATGCTATCAGAGGTAGATCAAATACATTTTTGTGTTTGTTTGCACTTCATAACATCTCACTTTGCTTCTTAATCTTAATTAAATCTCCTGGCTGTCCAGGTGCCATCTGCCAAGCAACCAAATCTTAATCAGAGAGAAATTTTACTCAAAAGCTATTCAAAGGACAGTGCTGGGGAACAAACACACACACACACACACACACAAGAACATACACAGATATACGTAAGTAGGATTTTCCAAATAATCCATTTTACAGTTTGAGAGAAACATATTAATATAGTGTTTTTTTGAGTAATATTATTGCATTTATCATGCCTTGTCTATGAGCAAAATTATATATCAATCACTCATTGCTTCAATTCATGCTTAATTACGAAGCACACTGTGTGACCACTGAACTACACAAGGACAAAATGCCTGTAATTTGTGACAGTGTATTCCAGGGGACAGAGTAAGTGAACCATGCATCTAGATAAAGATCACTGCGTCGTAATTTAAGCTCGCACTAATACTGCAATGACTAATATCTGCTTCACAGCAGCATCCAGCCAGCTCGTGGGTCTGTACTTGTTTCCAATCTCTTTGTTTTAAGCAAACATCAGGTCATTGTGAAAATGACTCCTCTTTGTAGTGACACAGTAGCTCTCCAATAGACTTTCTGGAGTGATTTTTCTCGTCAAGGAACTGCAGTCCTACAGATATTGAATCGGGAAAGACAAGGTAGTTTAACAATATGTTGCCCAGTAGCTCTTTTGGGATTATAAATCACAGGTTTCAAAGGTATTTATGGAACATCGTAACTGCAAAGTGGATACGGGTCTCCAACTATGACAGAACATCTAATGAAGCTTTTCTCTTTTTTTTTTTTCCGGCATGATTCGACCTGCTAATGGAAGACACTGAAACACTTTCGTGATCACATATTGTGACATTTATTTTAAAAGTCAGCTGTTGTGGTCCTTCTGATACAGGAAAGTACTGATGTTTCCAGGGTTACGACTTTGCATCTGGCTCATTAAAGATTGTCATCCTGCAAGAACTGCAAGCAACACTCCAGAACGGAGTGAGATGAAGACCACATCATCGCTAAGCACTGGACTGAAATGTCATGGTGGGGCTGTTCATCTCCTGCATCCAAGACATTTCAGGAGACCCTCTTGAAAGTGTTGTTTCAGACTCGTTTCACAACAAAAACAGCCGATTAACCCCTTCCTTCTAATGTTCCAGTCCTTGGACTGGGGGGCTGTAGTGGGGGCTTTTGAGGGGTCTTCCTAGGGGGGCAGATAGCGACTTTTGGGAAATTGAGTGAGCCTAAACTTGAGAGGTTAGGACCACCTTGTGTGTGTGTGTGTGTGTGTGTGGGGGGGGGTATTTAAGGGCATGTTTGACGGGCATATGGGAGTCTGGAAGACAAGTTTGCTTTTGTGATATGCAACAGAGTGAGGCATTGCTGTGGGCAACAACAGCCGTTATTAAAGGATTCTGGTTGAGCCTCATTTTTCAGTGCACCATGTGTTCTGGTAGCAAAACGTTACAATATTAATAGAGAGGATTGAATAAGCAATAGAGCCATCCTCTGCCTTCAGAATGGCTTCGGTGTTGGAAAGCTATCATAAGTCCTGACTTGTGTGAAATGGAATACTGAAAAGCATCATGTCTTTGAGTGATGAAGGTTATACTTCACCCTCTCTGCACCAGAACATCCCATCAAGAACCGGCAATGTTTAGATCTACTGATTTGCGGGCAGAGTTGGGAAATTCAGGTCCAGAAAATATAAATCCAGACCAGGATTTAGATTCAACCAACCAGTTGAGTACTCTGTGACTCTTAGTGACTCTTTATACTCAACAGGTTGGTTGAAACAAAATCCTGATCTGGATTTGTATTTTCTGGACCCAAATTTCCCAACTCTGCCTGGGGGACCATGGGCGGTGTTTTACAGGTGTTCCTGAAACTGTTCTTGAATTAGTTTGGCAGTGTGTATAGGAGCACCTACGAAGAGACTGCATTTTTAATCACAGCATGCACCTGCTTCTGCAAATTGACGTCATATTCCTTGACGGTTAAGTGATCATACAGAGCAATCAGAACTAACGACTTGCACAAGGTCGGATCTAATGAATGTGCATAGCAACAGACATGGGATGAAATCTGAAGACATATTTTGGTTTTCAGTAAACATAAACCCATGGGATGTAGGGATAATGGTGATAGATGACTCATCAGACCAAATTACTTTTTCCATTGCTCAGGGATCTAGGGTTTTTGTTCCTTAAACCAGGTTATGGGTTTTTATTGACCTTGTATACAAATGGTTTCCAAATGGCAACCCATCCATAAATTCCAGATTTGTGAAGCTCCTGACATGCAGTTTTTGTTGAGACTGGATGATAGAAGTACTGATTCAGCTCTGTTGTAATTTGAAGGTTGTACTTTACTGGTGTTTAGTAGCAGTCTTATTAAGTGACCATCTATCCCTGTCAATGAGCTTTGAGATGCAATCACTGTTACTCTTTGCTAATGCAATTTGTCCGTGTTTGGAATATGACGGCCCTGTTTTTAAGACAAGGACGTCTTACTTCAAAGTTAAAGTCCTTTTTACGATGGCCCAGGAGTGCATAACACAAACTGATCTCACAACACAAAAACATTTGCCCACAACAGCAGCATAACACAAACACTGCAAACATTTGCTCACCAAAGAAGGGCTTCATGCCAAAGGGGGCAGTATACATTGCAAGTAACACTCACGCACACACACAATGGAAGCAGAAAATCATTTTCTCTGCTTAATTTTTTCTGTTTTCTGAAAACAGATTCAGTTTCTTGTGATAAGCCCAAGTGTTGTGGAAACTTCCAGAAGAATAAATTTGCTGATGTCTGGACTAAGGCCTACTGCAGGCCAAACACTTTTTTTTTTTTTTACTTCAAACACCTGGCTTCAAATGGTCTACTAAAAGCAGAATCTATCAGCCTTTGTAATTCTTAGTGGGTTCATTTCACAGTTGATTTCCACTCCAGGGCTGCTGGGATGCATTACTTGAAGACCGGATCCTAAGAGCAACATTCTGAAAGTCCAGAACAAACTTCAGCCACTCAGTGATTAAGCATGCAAATTAAGGTCTTTCTACTGCCCTTGTTTCATTTGATTGGGGTGGGGAAGTGGAACTTTGGTATCACAATTCAACCAGTATCACATTTCTACTCCAAAGATTAAAGCACACTATTAACTTGCACCCATAATTCCACTGTGCATCCAAGTTGTGCCTGCCCTGGTACCTAAACGCCTCAAGCTAATTACCCAAAGTGCAACAGCGGGGGCCACCTGGGGGCTTTAACTGTCCTTTTTCCTAACCATTCTACCACTAGATGGCCATTCAATATACCATCGATGATCCATACATGACTGTAACAAGACTGTGATCTCCTGGAGTTTCTGTATGGTTTTACGAGTTGGTACTCACATCCTCAGGATTAAACCAAGTAATGAAGAAACTTTATTAATCCAGGATTCCTGATTCAGTTCCTCTAATAATAAATTCTGTTCCACCTCCATTGTCTTTTTTTTTGTTCCCAATGATGATTTACTTCTGTTCTGTATTAGACTCTTTGAAAAAAGTCTTTGTGTCTCATTCTAACCGTTCTGCTGCTTTTCTAACCCATAATTGCACTGATTGTATTACCGATTTGAATGTTTCTTTGACACTGTTTGGTTTGTTCCATTCATTATATCGTAGTCAGGAAACATGGCTTGATGGACAAAATGCGAACCAGAAGCACACTCTCTCCCTACAGCTATTTAGAAGGCTTTTATTTGGCTAACGCTGTTGATTTATGGGATCTCGTTTTCTCCTACGTTTAAGCTAGTAATCATTTGGTTACCTGTGTTTTGGGACAAGCTGGTAAATAATAAGCTTGTCCTTCAGCTGTTCTTTACAATTCTCCAGAGGACAGGAGCCGGTCCGACATGAGGACGTCCTCATTGCTTTAACACACCATAGTATGAGACTCATCTGCTATGAACAGCTTCAATCCAGCATCTTAAACTGCCACGTCAGGGCCTTGCCCTTTCGAACCACGCAGGATTCCTGGAAAACGCGAGTGGACTGGGGGTAAGCGTGTGTGTGTGTGTGTGTGTGTGTGTGTGTGTGTGTGTGTGTGTGTGTGTGTGTGTGTGTGTGTGTGGGGGGGGGGG